>SZWC01002792.1:78181-116179 GCA_023375785.1 Penium margaritaceum | reverse complement strand
GCCGGCGATGTGGACAAGAGGAAGTCCACTTCTGGCTATGTGTTCTTCCTCGCAGGTGCAGCGGTCTCGTGGTGCAGCAGGAAGCAGGACTGCGTTGCCACCTCCACAGTGGAGGCGGAGTACGTTGCTCTGGCCGAGGCGGTCAAGGAAGCGGTGTGGCTCCGCAGATTGCTGGGGGAGCTGGGCGTGCCGCATCAGGAGCCTACGGTGGTTCAAGAGGACAACACCGGCTCCATCTCGCTGACCAACAACCCGACGCAGCGCAGGAGGACGAAACACATTGATGTGCGCTATCACTACGCGTGCGACATGGTGGAGAAGGGACAGGTTCTGCTGCAGCATTGCAGCACAAAGAACATGCTCGCAGATTGCTTGACCAAGGCGCAGCCCCAGGATCGGCATGTCATCAGCCTTGCAGGGCTTGGGTTGACAATCTGTGAAGGGCTTGAAGGCAAGGGAGCGGACGAGTAAGGAGTGAGCATGAGGCATCCGGCATGGAAGGTGCACGGGGGAGATTGTAAAAAGTGCCCCTGCCATGGTTGCCGTCTGCCGTTTCCTGGTCCGACCACTAGAGAGTGGTTGGATGTCCAATCTGATTGCAGAATTGGACTCCTTGGATTTTGCCATGTGATTTCGAGCTTTCAGTTGCTCGAGTTGGTTGAGAATTCAGAGAGTTAGCCCTACCCAAAGTTTGGGTGGTGAGGCGGGTGGAATCTGGTACCCGTCCGGGGTGACGGGATACTCCACCGCCGGTGATCCGTGTTCAGCTCCAACTGGCTCCATAGACCCCAAGGCCCTAGAAGAAGCAACCAGGGAGGTCCCCTGGACCAGGTCGAGCCGCCCTTTGACTTGTCAATCAAAGAGAGGCGCTTCGAGCCGTCGTCGGCTCGTGTCGGAGACGACTCACGTCGGCGGCAGCCAAAGGCGGCTCCACCAAGGATTGCTTGGATGGGCGTAGCAGGGGCTATACTGCTCCGTTTTGGGCGTGCTTGGATGCGTTGGAAAGCTTAGATCACAGGCTATAAGATCACCAAAAGAACTAACCATTAATGATTCGCAGCCTTTCTCAGTTTCCGAAATCNCCTAGAGGAAGCAACCAGGGAGGTCCCCTGGACCAGGTCGAGCCGCCCTTTGACTTGTCAATCAAAGAGAGGCGCTTCGAGCCGTCGTCGGCTCGTGTCGGAGACGACTCACGTCGGCGGCAGCCAAAGGCGGCTCCACCAAGGATTGCTTGGATGGGCGTAGCAGGGGCTATACTGCTCCGTTTTGGGCGTGCTTGGATGCGTTGGAAAGCTTAGATCACAGGCTATAATAATCTGATTTAATCTCACCAAAAGAACTAACCATTAATGATTCGCAGCCTTTCTCATTTCCCCAATCTGTTTTTCTGCCAGAATTCTGCTCACTTGGTGTTGTGGCGACCCAAAGCACACACCTCTCTTGGAAGTCTCCTTACACTAAGAAGCCGTGCACACTTAGGCAGTTCAGGGCACGCCAGGACATCATTCCTGACATAAATGACCGTGATTGGAAATGGTCATAAATATTTTCCTACAGAATAATTGCGGTAGTACGGTAGATCCTAGGAAGAAGAAGTTATTGAAAACATGGAGTGGAACAGTCAACATGATGAATGGTAGGGTTTCCAACGTCGCACCGATGTGTATTCAAGAATACCAAATGCACTACCGAACAAAAATAATTTTTACCGCAATATTCTTAGGCAAGCGCTAGAAAGGGGGAACTCAGAGGCAACAGAAGGCAACATTGGTCGTGAGCCAGCTATCGGGCTAGCTTTGTGGTCTTTCACGGTTCAGCAATCTCAAGAGGCATATCACGTGGTTTTGTGGACATTTCTATCATATGTGGAATGTACCGGCATTGACACCTGAGCGATGTATTCTATCTCTCTCGTGAAACTTCAATAACTGCGGCGAGACAACTATGTGGCACGTCGCCACCTTTTCATAGACAATCATGCCAAAAGGACGGAAATCGGCAAAGGGCACCGCCAAAGTAAGGGTCTCCATATGAATCAGAGAGCATATGCAGCGCCTCGCGTGGAGATTCAGACCAAAACAAGCATACAACATAGATTTGTCCCAAAACAATTTAGGCAGGGGTAATGACCTTGTAACAGCCGTGGGCTGTTTTGTGACTAACCGTGGAACCAAAACGTAGGCCCTCAGAAAAGTCAGTCCAAGGATGAGCAGCGAATGGTCGCCTCAGCACTTTTGGCTGAGACGAACCGCACCACAAACGGACGTAGTCGTCATAGGGCATGATTGTAAAAATGCAACCTAATCCCACTTGTGCCATGTGGCATTGCCACGCTGGAAATAGGACCCTAGCTTCATCCTAGGAGTGGAGGAGGAGTGACGCAATGGATTTTCCATCGCGACACTCCTTTCTCCTCAAATCCGGCCACAGGTTATTTTCCGGGCTATAGTCGAACTTGACTCGAACCCATATACTTTTCTGGGCTTTGGCTCCTCGAAACCTGAGCCTCGAGTACCCAAAGTACCCGCTACTTATTTAATAACTATTTTTAACCGTAAAAATGGTCCGTACGCTACATTCCTCCCCCTTTGCTTCGAACCGTCCCGGTTCGTCTTTGCTCACAGAGGTTTGATCATCGCGTACTTCATGACGTATATCAAACAACAAGAAGTGCAAACAAGATGACATATGTGAACTCTTGTCATCTGCAACACGGTTGTGTCACGTTCACGTACAATCAACCACACACTTTGTGGTTTTTGTGGTTATGGTCATTTACGTACAACATCCAGTATTGATCGCGTGATCCCGTGGCTCTTGCCAAGATGAGACACGTACAATCCTTGTACGTTTTTCACAAGTGTTGGTGAGTCTTCACCGAAGACTCATCATACGTGTGTATCGATGGCATATTTGAACGTCCGTCATTAGACATGACAATGCTCCGACCTAGATTATCTTGGTTTCAACCATCATCTCCTCATTTATGCCTGAAATGGGTATCGTAGGCTGCCGCTCACGTCCCTGTCAAAAGCACACTACTTTTGAACGAGGTTAGCTGAGATAAATGATCTCAATGACCATGGATTTTATCCATGAATGAAGTGTTCGTCGTATGGCATTCTTCAAACGGGTGTAACATGATCACAATCATTGCGGTACAAGTTGGGCGAACATGTTTCAGGTGTCAATTCCATGTGATTGTGATCGAACACTTCTGAATCACATCCGGTGATCCTGGAACAACTAGTTCCTAAATCTATATCCGATTATGTAATCGCGTTCAAGGGATCCATTCAAGAACCCGTTAATGGATTGTGTCTCCCAAGTTGCAGCAATCCGTGTTGCTTCAATGTCTTCTATTTTGTACATTCGGTACTTCCACTCAATAGATTACTTCTTACATGCCTCACCGAGACACTTGTAGAAGGTATCGCCCTCATCAAAGACATGTGGCAAATCACCACCATTGTGGATACCACTACGGTGACATCGAAAAACATAATTTACTTGCATTCGGCAATGTACATTTATTGAACCATTCCCAAACGCAAGGGACTTCAGTCGCTTCACCATGACCTTCCGGGTCAATGAAGCATGGTTTGACTACACCGTAGTCGCTTTGATCTCTAGTGGAGATTATATTTGTCCCAACATATCATATGCTGGCTTCATTTTACACACAGATATCACATAGCTGCTGCTATACCATATCTTTGGCATGATCGGAATCCATCCGTATGATGTTTGAAGAGCGTGACGTACACGACTAGTGTACCATGTCACGATGCTCTCAGCTTTGAGATGTTTCTCCAAATATCAAAAGAATCTGATGAGAAATTTCGGTTCTCAAGGTCCATGTTAAAGAGTCCCCGTATCAACATTTAGTTACGACACACTGGTCGTTATTTTGCCTCAATGTTGATTATGACTTGTTATGTGGTTAGTCGGACCACGAAGATGTAGGTGCTAACACACTGTTAATTTAACGTTACCGGCTTATAGATCGTCTCCACGGCCATAAGCTTTGAGCATAAAACCTATACCTTGATGTGATCCCAACTATGTCGTAGTTGGTTTGTAGAAATCTATGAGATCATCATAGAGCTCTTGAGTACCATCAGTAGAAAATGAGTATCGCTCATTTTATCTGAAATGGATTTTCACTGAAATGTGTATCAATTTTTTGTCATCGATATCACTTCACGTACTTTTGTCTATCAATGTCCATGACATGTTCACTTGCCGAGTGACGATAGAATGAAGGTGTCGCCTTAAAATTTGTTCACTTTTGACATTCAGTCAATCTTGTCATACGCCAGAATGGACTCTTGCGATCTTTGACCACGGCACTGCAGCGTCTCAAATCGTGGAGGACCCATGGAAGAGTCTCCGCCCCTTTCTCGCGCATTTACAACCCCCATTTACAGTAATGATTGTCTTCTGAATAGGATTGTGAGTACACTCACTTCCTTTTTTATTGTCGGTACTGGTCGGGTATCCCGATTTGTATTCATCACTGACCAAGTGAGAGTGTGTCAATGATTTCTCCATTGAGAATTTATTCAAGCGTATCATCCTTGACACGTTCCATCATGGACCGATATTTCCATCGGCCATGACTGATGATGCAGAGAGCCTCCAAAAGGTACTGATGCATCCAGTATACATCGTGTACAGGTGGCGCGATGACAATTCTCGAGGATTTAAGTCGGCGTGCTAACAGACCAGGTCCGTTTCACATCTCAAGACATAGTCATGACACGGACACAGTCATGAAATGATCACATTTGTCTTTGAACATTGTAGCCCAATGAGACGTGCGACTGTTGTGGCACACGTCCTGCGCCCACCAAACCACTTGTTTGGTGAAATGGTGTCGCCATTTTCATCGAATACATTAACTGATATTGTCAGCTTGTTCAATTGTCACAAAACCGTTGTGATCATTCGTCCCACTTATCCACAACTTGATGCCGTGTCAACGCACCAACAGTTAGTGGATAAGGTTTTTTGTCCATGTCGTGCACGTTTTCAATGCTTTCCATGTATCCAATTTCATGTGGCTGAAGTACCATGGTATGAATCGTACACCTTGACCCATTGAAGAGAGGGTTGTCTCTAGCACTTGGTCATGCGCTGTGTCCTCCTTTGGTCATGCAAGCATTGCATGTTTTAGAACTCGGCTCAACCGAATCGGGTTTTGTAGCACGTTCCATCAATGGATATGGAGGAGTTCGTCCACCTTTAGCATGGTCCAAATTTATGGAAATCGTCCTCGTCACGCGTGATTTATCCGTTAAAATTTTGTCCGTACTTCTTTTGGAAGTACCTTCCCATACTACTATGGGCAGGGCAAAGTTTTTACTTCCAATGATCGCCACTGTCGGTGACGACCGAGACCGCTGTGTGTTTGTTACGCCATTCGGGCATTCATCTGATCACCACAGCCGTCCGTGATTGATTCCAGACATGCCTCTCGATTTTCTCTTTGAAGAATTCAAAAGTATGACCATCCTCGACATCGTCGAGATGCCTTGCAAACGTCAGGCGACATATTTTGGCACTTCAAATAATGCATTTGATGTACTTGTCCGTAGAACCACTTCGTGCATAGATCGTATGCTTTCATTTGGTGGTCTATCGCAAGCTAGCACGACGAGGCAACGGTTGCCTTGTTTTTGCTAGTTGACACAATGGGGTGCGATCAGTACCCATGTTATTGGTACAATCTGTATCTTATAACATTTGTTGTACCATTAACACTAGCATAGCTAGTCCAGTCGGAACTCATGGCCATAGTGCATTCGGCACTCGCATTAGTGGTGCTTTCGGTACCCATGACAAAAGTGCAACCCGCAACTTTTGTCAATCACGCAATCGGCGTCTACAACAATGGTGCATTAAGCACTCGTGTCGATTTAACCAACGCACCCGTCAGCCATGCATTCAATGCTCATGGGGATTGTGCGTTCGACACTCGCGTGAATGCTACAATTGCATCTCTGATATTGGTCATGCTCCCAATGTGGCCGGCACTTGGCAATTTTGTGGGATAAGCCCTCGATTGGAGATCCTCACCATCGCGTGTGTGTTGAGTACAATCGACACTCATATCTTCCTTAAGCAAAAATCCAAGCACAAATGACTTATCCAATATCCTTGGTGCACTCAGCACCGACGTGGATACGCAATCGACATTTTTTGTCACATCTCCATAGACCATGAACAGTGCGTCCGGCACTAGCATCACGAATGCATTCGGCATCCGTGATCAAAGTGCAACTAGCACTTTTTTAGTGTTTGACACCGTCAAAAGTTCTCCAACGAGCACGTGTGCTCTTGCCACTAGTGCAATCGACACCTACGTCGATGATGCGGCTGATGCTCGTGTGAACGTGCAATCAACACTCATTTTGTGCAACTCGCATATTTCACATTGTTGCGGTGAGTAGATAAGTTGTTGAGTGGACGTAACACATTCGGTGCCTATGTTTATTTCAATCGAGAATTCGTCTCGATTCACATCAACGTTATTATTTTCTAACCCGGTGTATGCCATAGTGGTCGTTTTGCATAAAAAATATTGTTTAGCGCCTGAACAACCCGCTTGAGCCATGCCGTGGCTTTTTAGCGGTCAAGCCATTTTGGGTCTTTTTTCCATGTTTACCCCAAAGTTGAGGTTGATAAAAATTTATGCACAATCGATGCGCAATTTATTACGGTGAACAAACCTCCATGTGTTGCATTCCAAATGTCAGTTCCATCGCATGGAACAACTTGTTCCTTTGAAAATGACACCCCATGGTCTCCTTGGAAAAAAATCAATTTTTCTTTTTTCCATTGATAGGGAAATGGATTTAGAATATATCATAAAACCATAAATATTCTAAAGCTCAATCGGAGCTTTTTACCACGTCGGGATGGCAAACCCATGATTGACACGGTCAATCCCGTACTCGAGAAAACCGTCCTCGCCTCTATTGCTAGTGGCACCAAGATCTATTTTTTTTTAAGAAATGATGAAGCTGAGTCTAAGCTTCAATTTTTTTTATTGTATCCAAAACGAAGACCAAACGGAGGACGTACCCTCTTGTTTGTGTGGAATCAACCGGGTTCAAAAGCAGAGAGTATTTTGGACTCGAGAATAAAAGCTCTCCTTCCAGGTTGAAGTTGACCACCAGGAGAGCGGACAATTCTCTACCAACTGTGCCACTTGCGCACATTGTGTTTACCGGAAGCCATAATTATATCCACTTTTACACGTTGCGGGGCCATCCTCTGCCGGAGAGGGGAGGAGGGAGGAAACTTCCTTCCCTCCTTCCTTGGACTGTGAGCCCTTGTGAGGGGGGTGCAGAGTGAGGGACGCCCCCTCTCCTTCCCCCTTGGGCCGTCAACCCTTCTGAGAGAGAGGGGAGATGGAGGATCACCTCCTCTTCTCCTCCTTGGACTATCGGCCCTCAGGAGGGGGGGGGGGAGAGGGAGGAACATTTCCCTCCTTCCCCATTGGCCGCCGGCCACGTGAGGAGGGGGGAAAGGGGGAGACACGTCCTCTTTTCCCCCATGGGCCATCGACCCACATTCGTTTGGGGGGGGAGGAGGGGGAGTCGCGTCTCTCTTCCCTCCTGGGCCGTCGGCCCGCGTGAGGGGATGGAAGAGGGAAACACCCCCTCTCTTCCTCCATGGTCCGTCGGCCCATGTGAGAGCGGGCGGAGAGGGGAAGACGTCCCCTCTCCTCCCCTTGGACCGTCGGCCCATCTCGAAGGAGGAGAGGGAAGAGGGCGAACACCCCCTCTCCTCCCCCATGGGGTGTCGGCCCATGTGGGAGCGAGGAGGAGGGGAAAACATCCCCTCTCCTTCCCTTGGGCCGTCGGTTCATGTCGAAGGGGGGGGGGGAGGTGGCGAACACCCCCTCTCCTCACCCATGGGCTGTCGGCCCATGTGAGAGCGGGGAGGAGGGGAAAACGCCCCCTCTCTCCCTCCATTGGCTCGAGTCTGTAGATGCGGGGGGGGGGGGGGGGAGGAGAAGGGAGACACACATCCTTTCCTCCCCCATGGGCAGTCGGCTCATGTGAAGAGAGGCGGGAGGGGGGGTGGCGAACACTCTCGCCCTCCTCCTTGGGCGCCACGAACAAGGGGGGGAGAGGAAGAGAGGTTCGTTCCCTTCTCTTCCCGTCGGTGCGAGGGGGGGAAAGACCTCTCCCCTCTGCCGGGCTCGCGACGAGCTCTCCGAGAGCTCGTGCCACACACCCTCTGTTCGACTCACAAGCTATAAAATCCCTCGAGTTGGTTCACTCTGATCTCTTGGGACCCCTCCTTGTAGAGTTCTAGGAGGAAAGAGGTTGATACGTCCTGACAATCACGGACGACTTCACGCGCATGGGCTGGATTTTTAGTCTGCACCTGAAAAGCGACGCTGCACTCACTGTGCGCACGTGGCTTGTTATGGACAAACGCCGGTCCAGCCATAGTCTCCAGAAATTCCGCTCTGATCAGGGTGGCGATTTCATGGAGGACCTGGACCAGTACTTTATCGAAGTGGGTGTGTTTCACTACCTCTACGTCCCTGCTACTCCCCAACAGAATGGCACATCTGAGCGCTGGAACCGCACCATGGAGGATGCAGTGGGCTCTATGCGGGTCGATAGTGGCATGCCAGAAACATTCGCTTTCGTGGGCATGGCCTACTTGACATGGGTCTGGAACTGGATCCCTCACGGCCCCCTCCACAACACACACACCCCGTACCAACTATGGTACGGGCGTCATGCCGACCTCCGGCTCGCGCGTGTCTAGGGATCTCTTGCCTGTTCCTAGTTTACACCACAACAATAAGGGTCCAAGTTCTCCCCCCGCGATCGAGTCTGCGTGTTTCTGGGCATGGATTCACGCTCCAAGGCATGGTGCTTCTTGGACCCTAGTCGGCGGCGCATTATCAAGTCTCAAGACACTATTTTCTTTGAGCGCCTCTTCTTCTATGATCTGCCTGTCGGCGGAACCCCGTAGTCACATTCCCCTTGGGTATGGTGCAATCCCTCGTTCAGGGGGGGTGGGTTGATTGATGCAGCTGTCCCAGTCACCCTGGGTGATACAGGTCTATCCCACCCGCCAGCTGGCTCGCCTTCAATTTCCATCTCACAAATTGTACCCAAACTACCTCTCCTGCCTGTGTCACAGGAGACATAGGCAGGAGAGGTAGTTTGGGCACAATTTGGTCGACAGCCCCTCCTCCCTTCTCGACGCATACATCACATGCTGAATCCTTGGTGCCGGCCACATCACCCACACCTATGTCACTGTCGAGAACCGGGATGCGGTGTTCCAACGTGGCCCGACGGGTCCTCCGTGCTCACGGCTATGTTTTGTGCGGGTGTTCTGAGTCTAAGCGCGAGCTTTCTGGTCGCCTCACGCTATGTTTCTGGCAGTTGAAGAAAAATGCGAGAAAGTCACTTTTACGAAGGGAAGAACGTGATTTTGCATTAGTTTTTTAACATGGACATGATTTGAACATTTGTAGGGCTAGTCATGAGCTCTCCAACACATCAAACCGTGTGCGATTCGGATCACCGTAGCTCCCGCTATGTCATCCGAAGCGCAGCACCCCAAATCAGCCGCTCAGTCGGCGGCGCGCACCACGTCGCCCGCCGAGGCGACCTCACACATCAAGGACCCATCAAAACACCATTCCGGAGGTGCACATGTCCCTACGCGTAGTGGCGGCATCCCTTGCGCCTTTGGGGTCTGTTTCGATGAGTTAATCATTGAGTTTGGTGATGGGGATTGATGTGGGTCGAAACCTGTTCGCGGACCTCCAGTCGGAATTTTGACAAAGTCCCCAAGTAACAAACTGTACTACTCAGTTCCAGACTTCGAGCCAGGATTTTGGCTAAGTCCCTCAGTAACAAACTGCACTCCTGAAATCCGGCGGATCATCCACCAGACGCCTCGACAGATCTTCCGGAGCAAAATCCCCAGATGGCATTTTTGTTACTCATTCCGGTCAATTATTCACCGGAAGTCGAACCGCGGCCGGCTCCCAGAACCGCAGCGCACACCCCAACTTTGGAAGCCCATATCTCCCTCGTTACTAGTCCGATTCTGGTGAACCAACTTCCACCGGATTCAGCGACTCGTCAAATTTCAGGGGAAATGCTCCATTTTAGGATCCGAGCAATCATCGAATCGCCAGATCCGTCGACGAGGAATTTCCTCTCTCTGACGGCTCGTCGGCGCCTCCCGGCACCGCACTTGGGCATGCAGAGGGACAAATCTACAACATTCTCCCCCTTACACCTGCCATGCCCGCTGCTCCTGCCTGCTCTCACTCATCTTCTGCTGTGCCCTCCAGCCCATCATAGCTGGTCATCCCAAGTCCGGCCACGCTCAATGCGTGCCGGTCCATGGGTTGCGCTTTGGTCAAGCAATCCGCAAGCATGTTGTGCGTGCTGCAGTGTTGCAGCACCACCTGCCCCTTTTCAACCATGTCCCGTGCGTAATGATAACGCATGTCAATGTGCTTCTTCCTCCTGTGCTGCGTCGGGTTGTTGGTCAGCGAGATTGAGCCGGTGTTGTCCTCTTGCACCACCGTAGGCTCCTGCTGCGGCACGCCCAGCTCCCTCAGTAACCTGCGGAGCCACACCGCCTCCTTGACCGCCTCGGCTAGCCCGATGTACTCTGCTTCCACTGTGGAGGTGGCGACGCAGTCCTGCTTCCTGCTGCACCATGAGACCGTTGCACCAGCGAGGAAGAACACGTAGCCGGATGTGGACTTCCGCTTGTCCACATCGCCAGCGTAGTCTGCATCAATGTAGCAGACCAGACGCAAAGGGTCCGTCCTCCCCTTGCTGTCGAATCTCAAGCGCGCATGCCGCGTCGCCTGCAGGTAGCGGAGGATGCGCTTGACCGCCTGCCAGTGTAGTGGCCCTGGATCGGGCACGTACCTGCTCACTTGGCCCACCGCGTAGGCCAGGTCCGGTCGAGTCGCCACCATGGCGTACATGAGGCTGCCCACTGCCGATTGGTAGGGCACCCCTGCCATATCCTCCCGCTCTTCTTTTATTTGCGGCACCATTGCCACACTCAGTTCACAGGTCGTGGAGACCGGACTGCCAACTGGTTTGCAGTCCTCCATGCCGTACCGCTTCAGCACCTCGGCCACGTATTTGGCCTGCCCCAGCTCAAGCATGTGCGGCCTCCGGTTCCGCATGATGCTCACCCCGAGGTGGTACTCCAGCTCCCCCATGTCGGACATCTGGAATCTACTGCTCAGCTGCTCTTTCAGCCGCTTAGGCTCGGCAGATCCGTCGAGCACAAAATCAGGTCGTCCACGTAGAGTGCAACGATCTGATGGAGCTGCTTGTTGCGCCGCACGTACACGCTGTGATCCGATTCACCGCGCTTGAAGCCGAGTTGTGCAATGAAGCTGTCCATCTGTTGGTACCAGCATCTGGGCGATTGTTTTAGCCTGTACAAGGACTTCCGCAGCTTGCACACCTTGCCCTCCGGTGCCTCCATCCCCTCCAGCACCTCCATGTAGATCTCTTTGTCTATGATGCAGTTGAGGAAGGCCGTCTTTACATCCATTTGGTGGAGCTCCATGTCCTTCGCGACCGCCACCGCAAAGATCGCCCGGATGCTTGTGAACTTGGCGACGGGAGCAAACGTCTCATCGTAGTGCTCCCCCTTACGCTGTGCGTAACTTTTTTCCACCAGCCGCACCTTGTACTTATCAACCACACCTTCCTTTGTGAACTTGGTCTTGAAGACCCACTTTGAGCAGATGACCTTTGCATCTTTCGGCCTGTCAACCAGCTCCCACGTATCGTTTTCCGTGATGGATGCCAGCTCCGATTGATGGCTGCGTCCCATTGATCCCCTTCGGGCCGCGCAAGCGCCTCTTGCACGGTAGTCGGCTCCGTTGATGCAGCCAACATGCACCGCGTCATGCCAATCCATCGACCGGTGCTTGCGTCGAAGCGCTTCCCCGCTTTTCGCTGCCTCTCGCTGTGGTGCGGCAGTTTTGGTGGCACATCGTTGCTCTGCTACGATCCCTCCGACTCTGCACGCTCCAGTTCATCATCGACCGGATGGCTCCCCGAGGATCTCTCCCGCTCTGGCAAAACATCGCCCGGACGAACGGCGCATCCAGTGGATTTTCCACCAACGCCCGTTGCACACTCTGCCGGGAGTGCGCGCCTTGGCACCCTTGGTGCCTTATCCGCCGGATCCTTCCAGTGGATTTCCTCATCAGCTTGATCGTCACCAGAGTCCTCCGCTTTGGCTGCCACCGCAGATGCACCGTCACGCTCTGATGCCGCATCCTCAACTTTGGTGTCCGCCGGCTCCTTCTTGTAGTCAAGGAGCTGGAACCACTCCCATGTCTTTGGGGAGTCCACCACGCCCACGTCGTTGCTGCTGATGTAGCTCTGTTGCTCGTCAAACTCGACGTCTCGGCTGTGGATTACCTCCCCCTTGTGCATGTCGTAGAGCCTGTACGCCTTATGCACGCTCTCATAGCCAAGGAAGAGATACGAATTTGCCCGCGGCTCCAGCTTGCTGTCGCGCCTCTGCGCAGCCTGCACCATCGCGTGCGCCTTGCACCCAAACACTTTCAGGTGTGCCACACTTGGCTTGCGCCCGCTCCAAACCTCCTGCGGCGTCTTCCAGCCGCTCTTCCCCTTCAGCACCGCTGTAGGAGTGAGGTTGATGGTGTAGCTCGCCGTACGCACGTAGCTTCTGCCCAGAAGCTTCGCGGCAGTTCCGCATCCACCAACATGGTCCGTACCATGTTCAGCAGTGTCTGGTTCACCCGCTCCGCCACGCCATTTGACTGAGGCGAATACGGCGTAGTTTGTTGCTATTTTATGCCCTGCTGCTTCATCCACCCACTACATCCGCCGTTGTCACTGCGTAGCGCTCTGACCTTCCGGTCAGTCTGCCTCTCCAACGCGGCGACATACTCCTTCAGCCGGTCCAGGACCTCGCCTTTTCGCTTCATGAAGTACACGTAGAGTTTTCTGCTGTATTCATCTATGAAGGTGATGAAGTAACACGCGCCACTCTTTGACGCCGTCTTGAATGGTCCGCACACGTCGCTGTGCACGACCTCTAACAGGTCCGAGGCGCGATTCACGTTCTCGTTGAACGGTTTGCGCCGTGCCTTGCCCAAAATGCAAGGCTCATACTTTTTGTGCACTGCTGCATCTGTCGCCTCTTCCGCACCGTCGATGACGAGGCCGCGTACCTGCTCGCGCTTCACCATCTCCTTCACGACTGCGGGTGAGGAATTCCCCAGTTGTTGGTGCCAGAGCTCGAGATCAGCTCCCCCTCCCTTGGCTAGGTTGACGGTGCGTTCCTGCGAGTCTGCTGAATCAGTCACTGCGGGGGTCACCTTGGTCTCCACGATGTAGAGGCCTCCCTCACGCTTAGCCTCTAGCATGGTCTCGCCGCCACCGTCCTTCCGCACGACTGCCCCTCTTCTCCTGAAGAGCACCTCGTACCCCTTGTCAGTCAGGCGGCTGACACTTAGGATGTCAGCCAAGCCAGGTACGTGCTGCACGTTCTTGATCACGCGTTGCACCCGCTTCCCACCAACCACCACCTCCACGTCCACGTCTCCTTGGCCAGCTGCCGGCTCGACCTTGTCGTTCACGACCACCATGGACTTGCTGGACTTGGTGTAGTTGATGAACCCGACCTTNGCCTCTAGCATGGTCTCGCCGCCACCGTCCTTCCGCACGACTGCCCCTCTTCTCCTGAAGAGCACCTCGTACCCCTTGTCAGTCAGGCGGCTGACACTTAGGATGTCAGCCAAGCCAGGTACGTGCTGCACGTTCTTGATCACGCGTTGCACCCGCTTCCCACCAACCACCACCTCCACGTCCACGTCTCCTTGGCCAGCTGCCGGCTCGACCTTGTCGTTCACGACCACCATGGACTTGCTGGACTTGGTGTAGTTGATGAACCTGGGTGTGCTCCTCCGCTCCGGAGTCAAGGCATCGCCGGTTAGCCTTCTTGAGGTAATGGTTCTGAGTGTCGTGGAGGAGCGCACTCTTGCCTTTGGCGTCCTTGCCGCCGGCCTTTGCATCCTCCGTGCACTGACGGGCCCAGTGGCCCTCCTTGCCGCAGTTGCGGCACGCACCCTTCTTGGCGCCCTTCTTGCCGCCGCCATGTCCGCCACCTCCCTTGCCCCCACTTCCGTCACCATGCGTTTTGGTGACGAGGGCCGATGAGGAAGACGAGGACTCCCCGCAGCTCCGTCGCTGTGCCTCGTTGCGGATGTAATCTACGACCGCGCCATAGGTGAGCTTGTCCTCTGCCCATCCTCCCAAGACGGTGATGAGAGGACTCCAACTGTAAGGAAGGGCCATGAGGAGGGCCATCGCCTGCAGCTACGTGTTGATCTTCCACCCCACGTCGTTGCACTGTGAGGCGAGCAACTCGATACGCTACATGGCGGTGATGACATCATCTCCCTCCTCGATTCTCACCGTCAGGAGTCGCTTCAGGGCAAAGATTTTGTTCGCCAGCGACTTGGATTGATGGATGGTACAAAGTATTTGCCAAGCCTCGGCTGCCAACTTGCAGCCTTGGAAGTAGCCCCACTGCGACTCAGCCGTCCCGGACACCAGCAGCATGAGCGCCTCCGTGTTCTTCTTTGCGAAGGCCTCCTTCTGCGCTTCCGTCGTTGTCGTTTCGTCAAGGACTTCGGTTCCCAACGTGACCTGCAGTACACCCTTATGCGTGAGGTGGATCTCAAAGTGCCACCTCCATAGCCCAAAGCCAGGGCCGCCCGCATACTTCTGGATGGCCTGCGTCTCCTTCTGCGCCATTGCGCAGTCTTCAACTCTGGGACCTCGGAGTTTGACGGCAATGTCGTCCCCGACGACAATCCCGTCTGCCGCGAAAAAGCCGTGAGTGATGTGTAGACCGGTCAGGGCCGTGGACCCATAACCCTTTGTCAAGAACTGGGGTGCGGTTCCAACGTGGCCCGACGGGTCCTCCGTGCTCACGGCTATGTTTTGTGCGGGTGGTTCTGAGTCTAAGCGCGAGCTTTCTGGTCGCCTCACGCTATGTTTCTGGCAGTTGAAGACAAATGCGAGACAATCACTTTTGCAAAGGGAAGAACGCGGTCTTGCATTAGTTTTTGAACATGGAAATGATGTAAACATTTGTAGGGCTAGTCATGAACTCTCCAGCGCACCAAACCGTGCGCGATTCGGATCACCGTAGCTCCCGCTACTTCATCCGAAGCGCAGCACCCCAAATCAGCCGCTCAGTCGGCGGCGCGCACCACGTCGCCCGCCGAGGCGCCCTCACACATCAAGGACCCATCAAAATGCCATTCCGGAGGCGCAGATGTCCCTACGCGTAGTTGCGGTGCCCCTTGCGCCTTTGGGGTCTGTTTCGATGAGTTAATCATCGAGTTTGGTGATGGGGATTGATGTGGGTCGAAACCTGTTCGCGGACCTCCAGTCGGAATTTTGACNTCGGATCACCGTAGCTCCCGCTACTTCATCCGAAGCGCAGCACCCCAAATCAGCCGCTCAGTCGGCGGCGCGCACCACGTCGCCCGCCGAGGCGCCCTCACACATCAAGGACCCATCAAAATGCCATTCCGGAGGCGCAGATGTCCCTACGCGTAGTTGCGGTGCCCCTTGCGCCTTTGGGGTCTGTTTCGATGAGTTAATCATCGAGTTTGGTGATGGGGATTGATGTGGGTCGAAACCTGTTCGAGGACCTCCAGTCGGAATTTTGACTGTCCCTGAGTAACAAACTGTACTTCTGAGTTCCGGACTCCGAGCCAGGATTTTGGCTAAGTCCCTCAGTAACAAACTGCACTCCTGAAATCCGGTGGATCATCCACTGGACGCCTCGGCAGATCTTCCGGAGAAAAATCCCCAGATGGCATTTTTGTTACTCGTTCCGGTCAATTATTCACCGGAAGTCGAACCGCGGCCGGCTCCCAGAACCGCCGCGCACACCCCAACTTTGGAAGCCCATATCTCCCTTGTTACTAGTCCGATTCCGGTGAAACAACTTCCACCGGATTCAGCGACTCATCAACTTTCAGGGGCAATCCTCCATTTTAGGATCCGAGCAATCATCGAGTCGCCAGATCCGTCGACAAGGAATTTCCTCTCTTTGGCGGCTCGTCGGCGCCTCCCGGCACCGCACTTGGGCATGCAGAGGGGCAAATATACAACAGTCACCAGCAGAGGCCCATGCTTCATTTTCATCATTATCACTTGTGTCGCCAGTGTAGCCGGTTGACTCATCGGTGTCTTTACCCTCCTCCGTCTCCTCACTCGACACACTAATACCACCAAACAAGTCTTGTCGGTGTCTGATGCATGTCCACCTTTTGTTCCAGCTGCATCGTCTCCAAATCCCTACAGACGAGGTGAGGGTGGGCACCTTCACCCACTGCCTACTCACAGTGTGCGCGGTGGAGACCCCGACACCAGGGTCCTAGGCCTTTGTGCGCAGGAACTCACTGAATTTCACCCTGACTGTGATATAAGCCTCGTGCTCCTTGCTCACGAGCGATGACTTGCAGTCGACTCCACAGAATCTACCGTCACTGTTGGACCTTCATCTGTGGCCTATGCTTTGTCCACACAAAGTGGAGCCACTGTGGCCCCAGACCCGAGTGTGGTGGGAGTGGCGCCATATCCCAGCACACTGCGTCAGGCCCTGGCCGGTCCCTATGCGGCCATCTTGCGCGCAGCGTGCGAGGCTGAGCTGGCAGTCATCGATGAACATGGGGTTTACGACCTTGTTGACTTTCCACATAAACGAAAGGTTGTTCAAGCCAAGTGGGTCTTGCAGAAGAAGCGTAAGCCGGATAACACGGTTGACCGCTACAAAACGCGACTAAAAACAAAGGGATTCTTTGGGGTGGAGGGGACTGACTTCACCGACACCTTCGCACTAGTTGGACGTATGACCACAACCTTAGGCCTGTTGTTCGAGGTAGCCCAGTACGACTGGGAACTCTACCAGATGGATTTCAGAAAATGCATTTTTGCATGGGAATTTGGACAAAGAGATCTACATGGCCCAATCCCCAAGGTTCGAGGATAACAGTGGCCCGAGGTGGCGGCTACAAAAGTCACTGTACAACCTCAAGCAGTGATCCAGGTGCTGGAACAAAGAGATCACCGGCATTCTCCTACGAACCGGCTGTGTCCAGAGCGCAGCGAACCCATCGCTCTTTGTCTCCTAGACTCTTGCGCCACTCACAACAATCCTGGTCTACGTTGACGAACTTCTGATCGCTTTGCCTGATCTGAAGGTTGTCAAAGCAGCCAAGGGAGTGTTGTAGTCGACATACAAAATGAAAGACCTAGGAGAGGCTGTAGTGTTTCTAGGCATGCAGATTGTGCATGATCACACTCTGCGGATGCTCTTGGTCTATCAGGAGCGGTATGCTCTCACTCTAAGGGAGTGCATTGCCGAGCTACTTAGCGGCGTGTGCACGACATCGACCCCGATCACCCCTAATGGTCAGGTTGCTCTGAAGGTCACTGATCCAGCAGAGCTCGGGGATCTAGTCGATGTAACCCTGTACTTGTGAGTCATTGGCTCGCTCATTTACGTGGCCACGACGACACAGCCGGACATACCCTTCACTCTCAACCTGCTCGTGCAGTTCTCACGGACATCACACAGGCGGGTTTTGGAGGTTGTCCTCCTGTGCATTCGGTACGTCGTGTCCACCGCTCGGATCAGACTTCACTACCGTGGGCAGGCCAATATGGTTCTCGACGGGTTAACAGACAATGACTGGGCATGGAGCCCAGACGGCAAGAGTCGCACTGGCTACCTCTTCCTCATTGGAGGAATTTCCGTCTCGTGGCGCAGTGGCAAGCAGGGTTGCATCGCTCGCAGCACCGCCAAATATCTTGTTAACAGGTTGTGATGCAACACATCGTATAATTTGTGGGAGCCTTACGTCAAGAAGAGGGATACCTGATATATGGATGGCTACTTTAGTAGACACTGGCCTACGTCTCACGATGTGCTCAGATGTCACCGCTAGAAGGGGGGAAAGTGTTACGTCCTAGACGCACATTGATATTGCACATATAGTTTTCTGTGACCTCTTGGAAAACGGCCATTGCCTTGCAGACTTCTGATGAGGCAGAGGGCACGGAAGTCTAGGGGAGCAGACGCGAGCCCAGCGGCTGCCGAGTAGCTGTAACCAGCCACCGAGTGCACTCCCGCCATCACTACACGTGCTCATACATTGTCTCCATTAAATCTGGTTTTGTAGATGTTTGTGTTTGAATTGCAGTGACTTGCTGACCAATTTTGCTCCTACCTATAAACCTATGGTACTTTGGACAGGCACAGTTTAGGTCCAAACTCAGGATGTGCACGGGTGGGACACGAGAGAGGTTATGCCTTGAGTTTTTTGCTGAGCACCGGCGAGCTCCATCACGCCGGCCGACGGGTGGACTCGCTTATCAAGCTCCACCTCGTAGGCTCTCACATTCTCTCACATTTTTGACACTATCTTGAAACACAAACTTCCGCTTGACCTACCATTTTTTCTAGCCAGACCGCACTGTCAAGGACTACACAAGGGTGTAAGGGAAGGTGGTGTAGGGTGTGTCTATGTATTGTTACGTCCTAGACATACACAAATCCTCAAACATTGTGCATGTGAGCTTCTGTACTCATGGCCTCAATTATGAGGGGATATCCAAATATTTATGACGACCAGCAATGGGCATTTTTGCCAACTACACGGAATTGGGACGTTCCATACCAAAAGGTGCTAAAACTATGAGCAACTTTCTAGAAAGGTCATTAGAACTTTTGCGAACCGCATCGAAGTTTTGATACTATTTAGTCGGTCTCTCGAAGGCGTTTTACTGGGACATCACGAGCACAAAGTAGACCAACAGCATGCAAAAACTACTTTGGACATCCCAGTGCTAAGAGCATTGGTGAGAAAGTCTGCATGCTGCTGACGAGTGTCGACCCAAACAACCTGAAATTCTAGAGCACCAATGCGCTCGTGTACAAAATGATGCTCAATGTTGATGTGCTTAGTGTGACAGTGATGCATGCCATAATGCTCAGCAATTGCCTTGGTGCATTGATTGTCGTAGCGAAGTGTGATGCATCGAATAAGCACACGAAGCTGTTTCAGCAAGCGGGACAACCATACACTCTAACCCATACTTGTACCAAGCGCTATGTATTCTACCTCATTTAGCTACGAGAAACACATCCCTAGTATCCACTCTTCCAAGAGATAGATGTCCCACCAACAAGAAATATATAGCCATTGCGACTACAGGAGTCGTTGTCGTGAGCCCACTCACTATTTTTGTACCCATCGATGACCACAGAGGGTTGTGCTTAGTAGCACAGTCCCATACGTGCGGTTGAAAGCGCATAGCAAACGACATTCAATGTTACCTCGAGATGTTTCTGACAAAGCTACTAAGAGAACCGAGCCAGGATTTTGACCGAAACGGTCACATCTGCTTGGGTGGTGGTGGCAAGATACATCAGAGACCCAATCCCACTGAGGTAACCGGTGACGTTAACAAGCTCTCCTAGCTGGGATGGACTGGATGACTTCAGCATGCACTGACCTGATGGCATCATCGGTGTCGACGTAATGGGCGTGTCGGTCAACAAGGAGGCAGATCGCTTTTCTAGTTTACAAATGTAGGTAGCTTGGTGCACGTGCAAAGTATGGCGCTAGTGATCATGCTCAGAGTCCATACCAAGGAACACTCAAGTAGGACCCATGTCCCTCATCTTGTATGAGGGCTATAGTAGAGACTTCAATCACTCCACAGTAGAAAGGCTGGGTGAGGCAATGAGGAGGTCGTCAACACTGAATGACCACGAGCGGCTGTGAGGGAGCACTCAAGAAGAGCGTTGGGTCGACAGTGCAATGGTGATAGCCACCTCTCTTGAGAGTGGAGGAATTCTCCACGTTGTTACAGCGAGGCAACTGCTTGAGTCCATACAAGGCCTTGCGAAGCCACCAGACCTTGTTTGTGTCTTCGGTTAAGCCAAGTGGCTTCACCATGTAGATCTTCTCAACCAAACATCCATCTAGGAATGCGTTGTTCACATCCATCTCCTCCATTTCCCTGGAAGACCGGATTCAAGAGAGCACGGGCGGTTGTGTACCGCCCAACTGAAGAGAATGTCTCGTCAAAGTCAATGTTTGGAACCTGTGTGAACCCCTTGGCTGTGCGTTGAGCATTGTACCTATCAACTTTTCCGTCAGGCTTCAGCTTCCGCCAAAGAACCCAGTGGACCGAAACAGCCTTGCAGCCTGCCGGGTGATCAACACGCTTGAAGACCTCGTGTTCCTTTTGGGCAGTCAGCTCCTCTTGCATGGCTTTCTCCCAGAGGTGAGCATCGGCTGCCTCACGAGCCTGCCGGATGGTGGTAGGCTCTAAGGGGAGTGAGTGCATCCCACTCACCTAGAAGCAGGCTGCAACATACCCTACTGCTCATGAAATTCGACGATAAAGATTTGCCTAATTATGAAATCTATGAATTAGATGAAAATTGGGTTTAGTACTATTTTTCGAATTCTAAATGAACGAATTGGCAGTCAACTGCTACCTTAAATCCGACGAACGGCCCAACGTCAGTTCCGCGGAAACTCAAGAATTCAACAAGCGATGACGCAATATGAAAATCAAGCCAGGACCACCGACGGGTCTACTTGCGTGTTGTGTCGTGTGGGTCCGTTATTTTGCATGGATGGTTGTTCGCGCCTATCCGTCGTCCACTACCACGGCCTGCGATGGCTGACATTCCTGGATGAATTCAGCATGCAGCCTATAAGCATGCACACCGTGTGTCGCTAGCATATCGTAGAACGTTTTGCAGTGTCGCTACGCTGCATCCACTGTCTATCATGGAGCATTTTTTGCAGAAGGTCAGTCCTGAGGAGCCTGTACGCCGCCTGGAGACACAGCTCGGACGTGCCATCCCCCTAAGACCAACTCATGTCTGTCGTCCAGTTGGTCAGCCCCGCAAGCCGGTCACCATCACCTACGATGATTCCGAACCCCCACGTTCTCCCGTACAAGGTGAGCGTGAGCCGTCTGTGTCAGCAAGCTGCTCTAGACCTTCACCCTTGTCATTGCCACCAGCAACGCCACTGGTTGAAGCCCGTGTAGCTCCCGAGGCCCATGCAACTCCATCATCAACATCATGGATGGCAGCCGGTTCCAGCAAGGCTGCACGTCGCATTGCGAGGGAGCAGGAAGCACTGCACAGGGACGACGCATACCTCCATTGCGTCAGTAGGGAAGATGCTGCAGCCGCTTCCATTGCCAATCCCAAGGGCAAGGCAAAGGCCGTGGAACAGCCTCAGAAAAAAGAAAAAAAAACGTGTCCCTCCCGGCCAGCCCATGCGTGCCACTGGCCCCATCCGCATCGAGGAGCTCAAGGAACCTTTGGGGTCATGCAGCGAAAGCGACAGCGGCAGAAAATCAACCATGGACAGTGATAGCGACAACGACATCTCAGAGGCACAAGACAGTAACGACTCCACGGGCACCGAGTGTCTGGAGCTGGTCCCTGTCACCCCCAACACCACATCAGCAGATACAGGAAGCAGTAGCAGCGGACACAAGCGCGGTGCGTACTGCGATTGGTTCACCTCTGGACACATTCCAGGCATCTACCGAGCTGTCAAGGCGCAGAAATCCATCTATGCTGCAGTGAAGCACCTGCAGTGAAGCTTCAGGACTCCAGAAAGCATGTGTGTCTTTGACTGGTTGTCGCCATCAACCGTCACCGGCTGGTTCGACAAAGACAAAGCTTTAAAGTAGTAGTACGCGATGGCTGCCGCGGTTGCTATATGATGTGAGCCATCTGCACGCATAAACAACAAAAAATGGGTACATGGCAGCCGGGGCAAGCGGGCGTTCCTCGCTGACCATCCAGAACTCATCAACGCCATTAAACATGCTGTCCAGGCAGCAGGTGATGCAGGGACGCCCATGAACAGCAAGTCCACGTGTCGCGAGATCCGCATGGCAATCGCACAGCATGCGCCAGATGATCTTGCGGCCATGGAGGACCATGCCTTCAGCCGCTCCTAGGTCCGTCCCTTTGCCAGAGACCACATGGCGTGGTCGTGGCGTGCAGGTACCACCGCGGCACAGAAAGTACTGGAAACCTGGCAGGAGAAGGTCAAGCACTTTCTGATGCGTGCAGCAACACTTGTGTCGCACCACAAAATCAAGCCCGCATTCGTCATCAATGCAGACCATACACCCATATAGCTTGTACCCGCTGCAGACCACACCTACACACCCAAAGGTGTTGATGACGTGTGTATCATTGGACTTGACGCTAAACGTGCACTCACGTTGCTGGTGACGTCATCGTATGCCGCCAATTTTTTGCCTATGCAGGCCATCTACGGCGGCAGGTCTGCACGTTGCTTAAAAAAGGGAGTCCATGCACGTGAGCTTGTGGATTGTGGGTGGAATTTGACACACACCCAGACCACTGGGCTTACATCAAGACCACCATGCAGAGGGTCCGCACCATAGTCCAGCCGTACTATGAGCAAAAGTGTTAGGCGTGTGGTCTCTCACCGCAAAGACATGGTACATGTCGCCAACCGCCTTGCCACGGAGCAGTACTTCAGCAGTAGCGCAAACAGAGACCGTGGCACCCTCATCAGTGAACGCGACACTGAAACCAATTCGCGTGCAGTTCCGTCCAGACAGTAGGATGAGTTCTAGATCAGGAACATACAACACGTTGGAGATGTAAAACGGCTCTTACGGCCCATGGAATTACACTACATCATCAACCTGGACAGGCACCTCATGCCCAGCAGCCGTCCGCACAAACCGCAAAGAGCCAACAAGACCAAGCACAAAAAAATCACGGTGACAAAATGTCATGTGATGGGTGGCACTTGAATCTAGGATCCAGGTGGCATCCGTCACATGCTCTAGCGAGGTGATAGAACAGCTACCGACAGTACAAGTTGTAGGCAAGATTACTCAACAGATGACTGATGAACTGCAAAGGGGACACGTGCTTGCGACTCGTCAAGCCATGACAGGTTGTCATGACCCATGGACACAGCGGCGAAGACACAAGATAGACCATCACTATCACGTCCGACAAACAATTCCACAGACTCAAAAGTGCACTTTGTTCCACCACCACCATATCGACAGCACGGCACCAACTCGACAGACCCAACAATGGGATCCATCGGCTCAGTCAATGTACTTGCACCTCCTTGAGTGGTGAGCTGCAGGAGCTGGCAGAGTTTAGTGATGTCGCGGGCCTGCGTCACGAGCTGCTGCTCCAAAGGTGACACGTTACTGGCATCGTTTGTGGCGACATCCGTTGATGTTGTGGGTGGTGTGTTGGTCGCTACAGTAGAATACGCAGAGGCTGGCTCACGCTGCTCGAACACCTTCCGTAGCCCTTGCGCAATCTTCATCCAGTTCTTGGGGAGCTTACACTCTGTGTAGCGGTGTGCTCCTTCGTAGTTGTAGCACCCCCACTGTTGCCCCTGGGTTGGCTTTGAAGTATCCTCTCCCTTGCCATCCTTGCCATCCCACCAGTTGTTCCGTCCCTTCTTCCCCTGAATTGCCGCAACTGTGTCGGTTGCTGCTGTAGTTGTTGCTGTCGGCTGCAACAACTGGCAAGAGGTGGGGAGAATGGTGCGTGTGATCTGGCTTGCTGTGACGGCTGCAGCTGTTGTGCCATGGCGGACGTCATTTGCTGCTCCCACTCCTACTATGTGGAGGAAGTGCTTGGTGGTCCATGATTGCAGCATGCCTCTGTCAGCCATCTCTTGAAGACTCCGTAGGCTGAATTTGTCGAAGGTTTTTGCATACTCGCGCCCAACACCAATCCGGATGGTGTTGAACGCCATGAGTTGACCCGGCCCATTTGTTCCAAGGGTCCTATACAACAACATCGCCTGCCGCCAGTAGTCGGCCGATGTCTCATGTATGCCCTGACAAAAGGAGTTGTAGTCCGAGATACATTGTGATCTGGTTGCCATGGTCGTGCCTTTGAAAAGTGTGGTTGCCAGGTTCTAGGCGCCACGCGGGTCAGCCCCACTGCCAGTGCGGGGATCACCGAGGAAGGGTTCGAAGTCGAGGCTGTACTCCTCTGGGACGGCCTTAAGGAGACCGTAGGCGGCATGCACGGTGGTCTTCGTCTGCTAAGGGTCTGTAGTCTGGTACGGACTGGTGTACTACAGGTACGCCCCCTCACTGACTGTCCACATGCGGACTCGCGGCTCCCAGATGGTGTAGCTTCCCTCTTGCCGGTAGGCGGGAGGATCTATCTCAAACCACTTTGGGGGCTTGGCCGTCGTCCCTTTGTCTTCGTCGCTCAAGCAAGCTGTCGGGACAGCTTGCTCAAGCGACGAAGACAAGTGGTCTTCACATAGTCCTAGCCTCAGGCGGAGCATCTCGTCGTCAAAGGAGGCCGGGTCTGTGGTTGTCCTCAGCGTGGTGCTTGGACCTGTTGCATCGGTCGGTGCAGTTTTGCGTGCCGGGCAAGTTTGATGCCGCTTTTCTTGGTGTGGGAGGCGCAGGCGTAGCATACCTTCCTCGTTACTAGCGTCGGAGTCCGACTAGGGAAGATTGTCCGAAGGCTCAGTATCGAATGCTCCTAGATCTGTGTCAACGTTGGTTGCAACCGCAATCTCGACAGTTATTTTTCCCTTGCGTTCGGCATCGCAGAGGAGATTCTACTTATGCTCCTGCTGTTGTTGTTGTTGCTGCTGCTGTTGTTGCTGCTGCTACTGTGGTGGCTGAATTCTATCCCAAAAGAGCTTGAATAGATCTACCATCCACTTGGCCGTCTGTTCAGCCTGCTGAGCCTACTGCTCTTGTAGCTCGCGCAGGCCACGTGCCAGCACGCTTGGGCTAGACGGAGATTCGTCCCGCGTCGTGCCTAGTGTGTCGCCTATCACGCCGGAGGTGGCAATGCCAACATCCGTGGTGGAGCTAGTGCTGCCGACTCCGGCAGGTGGGTCCTTGGGCATGCCGACAATTGGATTATCGCAAGCACATACTATTGTCGCTCGCACTGCCATTGGATGGGAGTCACAGCCGAAACATTCGGCAGTGTTTACTCCGTCCCAGTGGGCATGGGTTCAATGTCGAGGCCTTTTTTAGCCTAGAAACCGCCAATGGAGTCCCCCCACGGTGCCAAATGTTTTTGGGCAGCGTTTCCCCCGCCCCAGTGGGTGTGGGAAATCTGGTAGGGGCCTTCTTTCAGCCTGGAAATTGCCAACGGGACCCCCCCACGCTGTCGAAAATTGTTTGGCAGCGTTTCCCCCGCCCCAGTGGGCACGGGAAATCTGGAAGGGGCCTTAACCATCGGAAGTGTGTACCTAAACCACCCCCAACCAACCCAGGATTAGAGAGGAGCCCAGCCATCAGGGGGAAGGGAATACCAAACCAGATCCGACGGCAAAGCGTTGTTGCTGCTGACGTTGTCAATGCTATTGCTGCTGATGCTGCTGCTCCGCTGCCATTGCTGCTACATAAACAGACGATAGGCTGGCGCTGCAGCTGCCATTGCTGTTGCTGTTGCGCAATGTTGCAGCCACCGGCTGCCAATGTTGCTCGCTGCTACACGCCACAACTGTTGTGGCTGCTGCTCTGCGCAGTTACAGCCGTTGCTGCTGCTACGCAGCTATCAATGCGAATGTGCGCAATGCCACAGTCACTGACTCCTGCTGCTCCTTGATGTTGCACAATGCCGCAGCTGCAATAGCTGTTTTGCACAGCTGTTGCGGGCACTTGGGTTGCTCGGCCGTCATTGCAATTGTTGCTCGTTGCTGCAGCTGCAAATGGTCGCTGCCGCCCGCCGTTGTGTTGCCTAGCCACTGTCATTGCTGCTATGAGCAGTCGCCGCCACGGCTGCTGCCTTCGCGTGGCTACTGCTACCACTTCTGCTCCATGCAGACGCTGTTCAGCTCCGACGTCAAAGCAGCTCCTGTTCAGCGAGCCCTCCCAGGACCGCGCTCTGCTCCTCTTGCACTATGCAACGAGCTTTGGCTCGTCTTGCTCTGATACCAAAACATACACATATTGTATCCCCTTCACTTACACCCTTGTGTAGTACTTGACAGTGTGGTTTGACTGGAACAAACGGTAGGTCAAACGGAGGTGTGTGTGTGTGTGTGTGTGTGTGTGTGTGTGTGTGTGTGTGTGTGTGTGTGTGTGTGTGTGTGTGTGTGTGTGTGTGTGCATGTGCATGTCAAGATAGTGTAAAAAATGTGAGAGAGTGTGAGAACCTACGGGGTGGAGCTCGGTAAGCGATTCCACCCGTCGGCCGGCAAGATGGAGCTCGCCGGCGCTCACCCAAAAACTCAAGGCACAACCTCCCTCGTGTCCTACCCATGCACATCTTGAGTTTGGACCTAAACTATGCCTGTCCAAAGTACCACAGGTTCACATGTAGGACCAAAATAGGTCACCGAGTCACTACAAGTCAAACACGAACATATACCAAACCAGATTCAATGGAGACAATATCTGAGCACGTGTAGTGATGGTGGGAGAGTTAGAATTAATTCGGGCATGTAGTCCTATGCAAACACGGACATGAGCTCTGAGTGTGAGTGCACTGTAAAACGGAAAGAATTTGGCTAAGTCTGGAATGTAGAATATGAAAGAACAAGGAGAGATTACAAATGAGCTCCTAGCAGGCTTATGTAGGGACGCCGGTAGCTAGCTGCACCTGGCCCCGTCACCCCCGCTTAGCCCAAACGAATGAGTGGGAAGAGCACACTGTATACACCACGTGAACGACAAATGTGGTCTCCTCGAGGCACCGGAATAGCTCATCGAGTGCCCTGGTGTCGACCACCGAGAAAACACGAACAGTGCTAGAAACACTCAGAATCAACGTCCGGACATCGCAAACAACTTTTCGAACATTGGAAGAACAACTACAGCCACCGGGTCTCCTCGTCGCACCGGTACAGTCCACCGGGTGCACGGATCTCAACCCACCGAGAAGAATCTCCTAACTTCCGACAAGCCAACAGGGCTGCCGGAACACATCAACCGCATTTTGCCGGCGCTGTCGTGATGCTGGAGAAGTCTCGGGACACTCCGGAGGTCCATCGTGTCGTCATGCTCTCCTCTATCCTATACCACCAACGTGGGGTATATGGGTAATCCATCGGTGTCGGTCGTGGAAGCCACATAAACCAACAGCCCCCCTGGCTGACATGGCCGATGACGCCAGAACAAGTGAGCCAGGGTACGGAACAACAGCGTATACAAAACCACGGTTTACACCAGTCAACCACACACAAAGACACACAGACATCTGCTATCCATCCAAGGACAGAGGCTAGGTCCGATGTCCCTCTAGAGTAGAATGAAGGTTAAAGGGTCTCCTCATGACACTGAAACATCATACCAAGTGTCCAGGTCTCGACCATCCGAGGAGTCATGTACATCATACACAAGTCAGAAAACAAGAGGGTCTCCTCCTGGCACTAGTACCAGTGCCAGTGCCCCGGTCCCGACCGCTTTGAGCAATCCAACATGTGTCCGTATGCCGGCACAATAGCATCATCAACCAACACACATGATCATAGGAGGATCTCCTCGAAACACGAGTGTAACTCACCACGTGTCCGGGTCTCGACCACTGTGAGCAATCTAGCTCGCATGCACATGCCGGACGCAGTATGGCCATACACCAAGACTCACGATCACATGATCTCCTCATGACACTCGTACAACCCACCAAGTGTCTGGGTCTCGACCAACAGAGTGGTCCCACCCACATGCAGCTGTACAGGCACGTAGCATGAGCCACACGCCTGCTGCTGTAGTATGATCATAGCAGAGCATGGACCCCTTGCCATGCATCTCCAATGACGTCACGTCAGGTCGAGGCCCCTGGGCTGATGAGCCTGGCGTCGATGTCCTTGATGGAGATGCTGATATCATGGCTGAGTAGATCCTGGGTGATAAATCATGTGGTCTCTCCAGCACGTAGAAACAGCTCTGCCTGTCACGTACGAGTCGGCTCCCACCCTCAAAGCCAAAGTGGTTTCTCTGGCTACGACTCCTCACGTCACCCCTACATCACCTGAAATGTACCAATCCTCATGTGACTGCCAAGGGTCCCAACTCATAGTCTCTCCTCTCTCCACTCTACCGCGATGCATCTGTGTACGCTAGAGGAAAGGGAATGGGTGAGCAGCATGCAAGCGTGGATGAAGTGATAGAGAAAGCCTCTGAGGTGGGATAGAGCACCCTAAAGCACAGGGGTGTACTGCCACAAGAGGAGGAGGGCTAGAACAATGAACCGGACCACCATACATGGACAAAGATGACGATGGAGCATCTGAAGCGGGTGGATGAAGGTGCGTGATGGTAGCAGGATTAGATAGGAACAAGAATGGTAGAAGCTGAAGTCATGCTCACCTCTCTTGTAGTAGTGTCTCCATCAGACATTATACTCGGAGCTAGTACAGGATCCTCCTTGAGTATGGGTGTGTGAGATCCTCATAGTGGAAAGCTCATGCCGATAGTAGTGGTGCTCCCTTGCTTTGACATTCACTCCCGCGCTGCCATCACCTCCCACTACAGCATCTTTACACGCTCCTATAAGTCAGCGTAATCTGCCTGAGACATGTGGAGGTGGCCCATATCTGCCTCGCATAAGATCAACTGTCTCATTGGATGTTGCACACACAGACTGTAGAACTCGCAAGTACAACTCCATCTACGTCTTTGTTGTTGAAGATGATGGAGCCGTGCTGTTGCATCCTCTTGGAGGTCAACCAAACTCGTAATATGATGAGCTGATGGACAATCGGACGTACCTAGAGGTATGGTATCCCGACCGCAGCTCGTGTCTGTGAGACAAGGAGGGATGAGCGGTCGCGTACCAAGATAGAAGGAGAAGGAGGAGTCGTCAGAGTCTGTGGAGCATGTGGAAATATCATCCGTGCAGGTACTGCCACTCTCAATGTCGATGTGATCAGTAGATTCACTAGCAGATGAACACGCGAGGGTAGAACTCAGTTCCTGCTGATGAGGTGACTCCATCCGCGTGGTCGGAATTGCTACATTGTTCGCAGCTGATGGCGTAGTGGACACAGCTGTACATGATTCTAGCTTGATGACTGATGCAATTCCAGTCAAGGCAGCAAGCAAGCGTATCTAGCGCTCACGCATCGTCTTATCGAGAAGGCTGGTCGCTGTCACCCGCTCAATGATGGAGTAAAGATCATCACCCGAGTGCGCCATGTGTGACGCTCATCCTCTGTGTATACGGGAACCTGTAGACTCTGGGGACATGGACGACTCGTGATGCTGAAGCTGGTCCTTAGGTAGCATCCATGACAAGGTCGAGCCTGCTGTGTCTGGTATAGCACATATCCCGGTAACATCTCTCAATGTTGCTCTCAAGAATGCCTCCAAGTCTGAAATACCAGCTGCTCCATTCTGCTCTTGCACTACGATCGCTGCCGGGCTGGTGTGAACCTGCTCCACCAACTCCCCCGGAAGCCTGCAAGAGGCATCCCGAGCCGTACTGGGCTCCTGTGCCACCGCCGGGCTGGCACGGATCAGAGCCGCGAGTGGCACCGTCGAGGGACACCAGGCCTGTGCTCCTCCTGATGCAACTTGCTGCTGCAGAGGATCTGGATCCATCCTAGACGTGGAAGTCGAGCTTGATGACACGCAAGCCTCCACCATGAACGCCATGTTGGGATTAGACTCCACATCATGTACTATCATCGTATCATATGCATCTGCCTGAGCTGACGCTTGGGCACCACGGTATGGCAAGGGTGCAGATCCTGTTGATGCGGTCACAGTAGGTAATACGTGGTGACCACACTCCCCCTCGACAGGTACAGCAACGGTCACCAAGGAGGTGGAACATCTATCAAGACTGGCACGAGCACGACGTGCAGAGCGCTGACGCCGACGCCGCATGCACACACAATTGGAGCGACTACATGAAGACATGTCATCTGGAGGAGGCGTCGTGGTAGTAGAAGAGTGGATGATCGAAAGGATGGTGGCAGCCTGGGAAAGGCCGGCAGGTGGAGCTTGAGGGAGACCATCGGATGAGAAAGGAGAAATTGAAGGAGATGAGATCAAGGAGGCTGTCGACGAACTAGTAGCCAAAACATGCTCGCAAATGACGAGGTCACAAAGCTGCTACACCATCTGCCTCAGGCCGTAGATCTCGGCGAATATGGTCACCAGAGGTCGAGCTATGGGATCTACCAACTGTGGTATATCCGCATGCTGTGGAGGACATATGCTCGGACGAGGCCGAAGCCAAGGTGGATGCCAGCCGCAAGGGCACGTCTAGCATCGACACCAACCATGATGTCTATCACTATGGTAGTAGCAGGCAAATGTGCATGACACCTGCTCCCATGACTGTGCACTCATTACACGCACCTCATGATGGATAGGTGCCGAGGACACCCACTCCCAGTGGTAAACACCAAGCCACGGGAGAGGAGGACACTGGTGGAAACTGTCACTCATATGGGTCACGGCGTCGGGGTGAGCAAGTGTGATCAGACAAGAAAAGCTGCACTACCACAGCACACCCAGAGAAGGGAGTCTGACTGCAGCTACGGCTACTAATGGAGTGAAAATTGCTCCAAGAACAGAAGTTGTTGTGGCTACATGTATGACTGCTGCTCCAAGCGGTAGACGACCCAGCCCTCGGAGATGGAAAGACTCGAATACGCCGTCAATCTGACGGAGTGAGGTGCGGGGTCTAGTCCACAGGCCCTAGCGAGACGCCGGTCCACGACGCGTCTCAAACTAAAAGTTGCCACCGACGACAGTCTGCTATTGGCTGGGAAGGCGAGACTACAAACGCTGCTACAACTGGTCCTCACTATGAAGCCGTTGCAACTCTATCCACCACTACTACTACTGCTACGAAAGCTACTACTGTTGCGTGAGTAGTTATTGTACAATTTTATTTTCCTTCATTTTTTTTTCTCTTCTTGGTCCACCCCTTGGTGTTTTTGTTTCTTTTTCTTGTCCCCCCTATTCTTGATTGCCCCTTGGAATTGGGGGCAACTGAGAAAATGAGGGGGGGTGTCCGGCTTGTCCGGCCAGCCCTCCCTCCCGCTCAAGCTCGCTCGCTCGCTCGTACATTGTGCGAGCAAGCGAGCGAAGGGAGACCGACGGAGGGGCGGAGGGGGTCTGCCCCTCTCTCGCCGTCGGCCCCTCCGTCGGTCGGCCGACGAGGCCAACGGGGCCAAAGGGGCCGAGGGGGCTGATGAGCCCCTCCGAGGGGTCCCTCGAGGGCGGGGGCTCGACGGGCACCTCCATGAGGGCCCTTCGAGGGGGCCACACTTGGCCCTCAAGGGACGCTCTCAAGAGGGGAGGACCTTCGGGGACGCACGTGGCAGCAGCAGCCGCTACAACTGTGGACGCAGCTGTTGCGACGGTAGTTGCTGTTGCTGCTGCCGTGGCTGTTGCCAATGCAGTCGCTGGCACTACTGCTATTGTTGCTTGCTACTACTGCTGCTACTTGTTGCTGCCGCCGCTGTTGCTACTATTGTGCGTCATCGTTGCTGCCATTGCCGCTGCAATTGCTATTGTGTTGCATAACAGCTGCCGCTTCTGTTGTTGAAGCCACAGGCGTAGCTACTGCTGCCGCCCGCCACTATTGTTGCTGTTGCTGTGAGCGGCTACTCTGCCGCCACTGCTCTTGCTGCACGGTGCAATAGTTGCCGCTACTGCTGCTGCTGTTGCTACATCTGCTACTGCTTCTAGTGTTGTTACCACAGCCGCTACTGCTGTTGTGCACTTCTCACTGCCCTTGTGGAATTCACGTGCAGTCACTTTGTGCTCCCTCACGCAGCTACTGGCGTAGCGCCAGGTGGCGCATTCTCTCTGTGTTCCGTCCACTACTTTTGCTTCTATTACTTCTACTGCTCACACGCCCCCTTATGCTCTGATACCAAGTTAGAATTAACTAAGGCATGCATGCCCATGCAAACACGAACATGAGCTTTGAGTGTGATTGAATTGCAAAACGGCAAGAATTTGTCAAGTCTAGAACGCAGAATATGAAAGAATAAAGAGAGATTACAAATTAGCCCCTAACGGACTTATGTAGTGGCATCGATAGCTAGCTGCATCGGGCCCCGTCACCCCCGCTAAGCCCAAACAAATCAGTAGGGAGAGCACACTACATACACCATGTGAACAACAAATTTGGTCTCCTCGAGGCACCGGAATTAGCTCTCCGAGTGCAAGGGTCTCAACCACCGAGAAAACACGAATAGTGCTAGAAACACTCGGAATCAGCGTCTAGACATTGCAAATAGCTTTCCGAACATCGTAAGTACTACTACAATCATCGGGTCTCCTCGTCGCACTGGTATAGTCCACCTGGTGCACGGGTCTCAACCCACCGAGAAAACTCTCCTAGCTTCCGAAAAGCAAACAAGGCTGCCGGAACGCATCGACCGCGTCTCGTCGGTGCTGTTGTATGTGCTGGAGAAGTCTTGGGACACTCCAGAGGCCCGTCGTGTTGTCACGCTCACCTCTAAGCTATACCACCAACGTGGGGTATATAGGTAATCCATCGACATCGGTCCTGGAAGCCACAAAAACCAACAGGGAGTGCACCCGGTGGCTAGTTCCAGCTGCTCGACAACCGCCGGGCTCACGTCTACTCCCCCAGTCTTCCATACCCTCCGCATCATTAGGAGTCTGTAAGGCAATGGACGTGAGCCGAGAGGTTGCGGTAAGTTGTATGTGCAATATCAACGTACGTCTAGGAAGTAACACTTTCCCCCCTTTTAGCGGTGACATCCAAGCACGTTATGAGTGTTGTTTTTCGTGCATCTCTCATTGTACTCTGTTGTGTCCTCCCGGCTTGTATACATCAGCGTGCAGATGACTGACGACGAGACTCGACGCTGCTGGAGTGTCGTTTGGTGGAGCCGATGCACACTGAGGTCTACTCACAGTTCGCTGGAGCCTCCTCCCTCCGGCGATGCGCTCAGCTCCATCGGCAGGCCTCCTCGGCGGTCACTGCCACTACAGATGATGTCCACATGCACCCAGCGCTGTTTCTAGTTGTGCCATTGCGTCTGCAGCATCATGCTGTGCCTAGGGTCCATGTCTCTTGCTGTGTGGCCCTGTTTGGCATCATTGACTGCCGTAGGCTATGCCCGGGTTCGGGCAGCCATAACTCTTTGCTGATATTTTTCTAGCTAATTCTGACCACACAACTGCTTTTGCAGCGTCGGTATTATGGTATGGTCCAGTTTTCAGGCAAAATGGACGATGCCCGGGTTTTGGGGTGTCGGGCGTCTGGCAGGGCTCACCGAGAAAACCCTGCCTGCCCGAAAATAGGTCTAAGACTATTTTCTGATTGGCTGGTTAGCTGAGTAACAAGTTCTACAGTAGTGGGGGGGAGTTAGAACTTGGAGGTGTCTCCCATTGTTGCTCATTCTTCATTCGTAATCAGTCACTTTCAGTTCTCAGCTACTTTATGGCGCTAACACTGGCGCGCGCATTTTTTAGTAACAAATCCAGAGCTTCCAGACTTAGACTCTAGAGCAGCAGACTGAGGGGGGAGCAGACTTAAGCAACGAGCGTGGAAGCCCGCACACTGCATCAACAACGCTGCTGTCCCAACCTGCTGCCTAGCATTTCTAGCTTGGTATTAGAGCCAGAGCGTAGCAACAGAAACAGAAGACTGGTGTACAGGTGCTAGACAACGTTGGCGGACCCCCATACGCGCCAGTGCAGGGGAAATGCTGCCGGATTTTTTCCGGCAGCATTGACCCGCCTCGTGGCGGCATCAGATTTTTTCCGGCAGCATTGACCCGCCTGGTGGCGGCGTCAGATTTTTTCCCACGGCCACTGGGCCAGGGGAAATGTTGCCGAAATGTTTTGGCAGCACTGACCCCCATGCGTGACGCGAGGAGGTGAGCGGCAAGCCACGTCCGATACCTGCGGGTGACGACGCACTCTGCAACTTCACCTAGATTCAGTGACTGGAACTCACAAGTAGTAGTGAGCAGTCAGCAGCAGCAGTAGCTGCGTGCAGCAGCAGCTACGGGCAGCAGCAGCAGCTCACAGTAGCCCACGGCAACAGCAGTCCACAGCAGCAAGCAGTAGCGGCGGCCAGCAGTAACAGCCCGCAGCAGTAGCAGCAACGGCAGCAAGCAGCAGCAAGCAGCAGCAAGCAGCAGCATCAGTACCGATCAGTAGCGGCAGCGAGCAACAACTGTAGTAGCAAGCAGTAGCAGTAGTAGGCTGTAGTAGCCGTAGCAGCAAGCTGCAACAACAGCTAATTGCAGTAGTAGTAGCAGCGAGAAGCTGCCGGCAGCAGTGAGCAGCGACTGCTGCTCCTCACAGCCCGCAGCTCGCCGCGAGCGATGGGCTGCCTGCACCGAGCCCGCTGCTCGCAGCGAGCAGTGGGCTTGCTGCCCGCTGCCCATAGCGATCAGCGAAGCCCGCTGTGACAGACGAAAGGAAATAAAAATAGAGAAAAAAATCCCCCACCCCACCAGGTCCTCTGCCGCGGATGCAGCAGCTGCCACAGCTGCTGTAGCAGCCACAGAAGCTGCAGCAGCCCGCAGCAGCAGCACCAGCAGTTGCTGCTGCAACTACAGCCGCAGTAGTAGTAGCGACAGCAGCAGCAGCAGTAGCAGTAGCATCAGCAGCAGCAGTAGCTGTAGTAGCAGCAGCAACAGCAGTAGTAGCAGCTGCATCAGTAGCAGCAGTAGCAGTAGCATCAGCAGCAGCAGCAACAGCAACAACAGCAACAACAACAGCAGCAGCAACAACAACAACAACAGCAATAGCTACAGCAGCGGCCCCAACAACCGACGCTGCTGACGTCAGCATCCCACAACTGACATCATTGCTGATGTCACTACTAATGTCATCAACAAAAAAAGAGGAGGGAGGGAGAAGAAAACCAAAGAGTGGGGGGAGTCATCTACTACAGTAGCCCCGTAAACAATGCGGCGGCAACTGCTGACGTCATCCGCCTTAAGCTGACGTCACTGCTGACATCAGCAACAAAAAAAACAAAAAGGCACCAAACTATGGTTATCATCCCGAGTGGGGAGGGGTCCTCCTCTATTGGGGGGACCCCCAGCCCCCCTTTCTTGCAGCGGCTGCAGCAGCAGCAGCAGCAACAGTAGCAGCAACAGCAGTAGCAGTAGCAGCGCAAGCAGTAGCTGCAACAGCAGCAGCAGCCCTCTGGCGTTGTTGGAGGCAACCCTGCCCCCTGGCTGCTCTTCATCAATAGCTCGCCGCCTTGATGCAGCAGCTTGCAGCGCTCCAGCCATTGGTCTCCCAGACTGCCACCAGTGTGCCGCCACCATTTATCCCTCCAGGGCACGCCAGCCCAGCTGTGTCTGCTACCACGCATTACCTGGTGCAACAGCAGACTCAGCGCCAGCGGCAGATGGTGACCTTCGTCCTTGGCCCCACTCTGGGCGTCGGCCGTAGGCAGAATGACTTTGAGACGCCGCCGCCGCAGCGTCAGGCCGACGAGCAGTTCCGGAGCTGGGAGCTCAGCTTCTGGATCTGGGCGCAGGGTGAGGGCCTGTGGGCAAACTACACCCTCCTGTATGACCCCACCCCGGCCGACCAGTTGTATGACGATGGTCGTGTTGTACGTGCTCTAGTCCCCGTCGCCCCTCCGGCTTCCAGCCGAGCCCTAGAGCCCTTCCTCGGCGACTTCACTGCTGGCGCCACCCGTGACCCTACAGGCGCGTGGCACGTCCTCACTCGTCCCCATCGCCTGTCCAACGAGGCTGGGACCAGCCGTCTGCTGCGGGAGTTCAACTCCCTACACATGGGGGAGACCGAGACGGTCACCGCCTACTGGCAGCGGGCGAAGGACATCCTTCGTCGCCTCGGCACCTCTGCCCCACCCCCTCTGGCCGTCCTCCTCACCATCAAGCACGGTGCCACCGACGCATATGCGGACGTCTTCGTGCACTACTCCCAGGACGTCCTCTCCACCGTGGCGGCACAAGGCACCCTCATGCCTTGGGCATACGAGCTCTTCCTCCGGATTGAGGAAGCTCGTCTGGAGTCCCGACTCCAGCGCACGGAGGCTCTCTCCTCCCCTGCCGTCGCCTCCGTGGCCGTCACCTCTTCCGTCGTAGCTACCTCATCCCTGTCGGGGAAGAAGAAGTGTCGGAACAAGAAAGACAAGGGTCAGCAACAGCAGCAGCCGTCGACCGGGTCCAGCAGTGGCGGCTCGGTCTGCCACAACTGTGGCCAGCCCGGGCACGAGTGATACACGTGCCCTCTGCCGACAGACGAGGCACGCGTCATCGCCACCATGCGTCGCCAGCGGGAGCGCCGTCTCGCCTCTGCCGCCGTAGTGGTCGCCGGCCCTGATGCCTCGGCCTCGTCCAGCACCTCCAGTACTCCGACAGCTCCGCCAGTCCAGCCGATACCAGCGCCGCCGCAACACCATTCGCAGCCGCCGGCGCCTCCATTTCCTTCCCCAGCACAATCCTCCTCCTACCTGGGCTCTGGTGCCATCACTCCGCACTCCGTCTACACTCCCGGACCGTCCTCCCGTGAGCATCAGCTGGAGCAATTCATCGCGCTCCAGCTCAGCCTGCCTCGCCCTCCCCCCCAAGGAAGTCCGAGTTGCGTCACCTCCTGCTCCCCTGCCCAGCCCTGCATGACTGAGACTGAGCTGCAGTCCTGTCCCGTATCCTCGTCTGTCTCGTCGTCTCCTGTGGTCTCCTCTACTCCCTTCCACGACGACGTTGCCTGGCTTGATGACTGGCAGTCTTGGTTTGCGCCCCCTTCCACCGTGTCCGCGTCTCTTGCTTGCTGTCACGTGACCGGTAGCGACCTGGCGACCCTGGTCCAGGACCCCACTGAGACCTGGATCATTGACTCCGGGGCCACGCATCACATGACGGCCTCCCGTGAGGCCTTTAGTATGCTCGGCCCCGTTGGTGATGTCTCACCTCTCCGGACGGGCTCCGGACAGGTGTTGCTTGTCCGTGCTGTCGGCGTCGTTAGTTTCCTTGGTCCTGCCGGTGATGTCTTTCTTATTGATGTCCTCTTCGTCCCAGGTCTCGAGCTCAGCCTCCTGTCCGTCACTGCCCTTGACCGCATGAGCATGGGCGTTGTGCACTCCCGTGGTGTTGGCACTGTGTCGTTGCGTCCGTCCGGTCTCGTTGTACTACACGCCACCGCCCGTGGCAACCTGTGGCATGTCCCTCATCTATCTTCCTCTCCTTCCGTTCCCTCCCCGTCGGCCGTCACAGGCCATGTGTTTGTCACCAACACGCTCTCTCCTCAGCACACCCGTCTCTTGCACCACCGCCTTTGCCACGTCCACTCTGCTGCCATAGATAGCATGCTCCGCACCCAACCGGCTAAGGGCCTTGACCCGGAGACTTTCCCTCTCCCGTGCCCCACAGAGTGTATTGATTACGCTCAGGGCAAGATGTACCGGTCCACATACCCTTTGTCTTCCTCCCGTACATCCGCCCCTCTCGATCTGGTCCATTTTTATGTCATCGGCACTCTCTCCACCGAGTCCGTCAGAGAGCATGGCCGTTATGTCCTCGTCCTCACTGACGACTACAGTAGTGATTTCTATATCCCCTCAAAATAATTATTTTCCATTCGTCCATGCTCACCTACGTAATTTGTCATTGATTAGGAGAATTACATCAAAACATAATCCTTGCTAGGTTTACTACACAAAGTTCTATCGTTATGTTTTCACACCTAAAAGATTTATCATTAGCACTGATTGGTGGAATAGTGTGTGTCGTGTGAATGATGTGCAATTGGTGATCAAGTCATAGGCTATGCAACCAAGGATTGTCTGTGGCTGTAGGTCTCACTCGACACAACTGATGACCTTCAATGTCAAAGTTTTGAACTTTCAAACAACAACAATAGTGTAGAACCTGAACCCCCCTACTTAATGTGGGAGAAATTGAGATTCAACAATGAAACTCGGAAC
>SZWC01002792.1:65850-78099 GCA_023375785.1 Penium margaritaceum | reverse complement strand
TGTGGCTGTAGGTCTCACTCGACACAACTGATGACCTTCAATGTCAAAGTTTTGAACTTTCAAACAACAACAATAGTGTAGAACCTGAACCCCCCTACTTAATGTGGGAGAAATTGAGATTCAACAATGAAACTCGGAACTCGTTGGGGGAATCACCTCCAATATTTTGAAACATGAAAAAAATGGGAGAATATGAGGATCACATAATTCATTGATTTTTTATAGGTGAATACACGGATCACTACGGTATTCTCGCTACCGCTGGGTCTTCTGCCTTCGGCAGAACAGCGATGTCGCCCGAGCCATCCAGGATTGGCTCGTCCTTGCGGATCGCGAGTATGGTCGTTCTCTTCGCTGCTTTCGCTCCGATCGCGGTGGTGAGTACATGGTTGAGACCACGACCTTTCTCGCCTCCCGCGGTATCCACCATGAGACGTCCACACCCTACACGCCCGCCCAGAATGGCGTCTCCAAACGGTGGAACCGTACCATGGCCGACGCCGTCCGTACCATGCGAGTCGAGTCTGGTCTCTCCGATGGCTTCTATTTGTAGCCATGGCCTATGTGAACCGAGGGGCGTCCGGCGTGACGGTCACACGCCAAGCCCTTGGGAAGAACCTCCCACCCTCGACCCCTTGATGTTTGGGCCAACCCTTGAGATGTCGCACGACCCTCTCCTAGCGGCAAGACCGCTGCTAGTAACCGAGGTTCCCGCCGTGCGACTCTCGCGGCGGCGTTTGCACCAAGGTGCGCTGCGGAAGACTTGTAGGATCGAATGGAAGTGTGCAAGGCAATACTTGGAACACAAGGAGACTTGGACAAGGAACGAATCTTTAGACTTGATGGATCAGTACAAGGAAATGCACAAAGTCTCTGGGTAAGATTGGCATGCCTAGAACAACCCTAGGCTTCCTTATGTACCAGCCCCTATGAGCCAGCCGAAAGCTACTCAGCACCTCGAAGCCCTCTATCGAGGCGCAATCATGCAAATAACATATGCATCATGTAGTACGCGTCACGAGCTTTCCAACGCACCAAAGAACGCCTCAATCCGTGAAGAAACGGCTAAGTTATGGCCGTTTGAGTGCACGCGTGACGGCCGCTGGCAGCACCGCCAGCGGTGGTCACGGCCGCCCGAAGCGCCCTTGCTTGCGAATGCAGCTCCAGCCACCATCCCGAAGCGCCCATGGACCCCAATGAACCTTGCCTCATTGGCTAAGCATCCATCCAGGGGCGCTTTGGCTGCAGTGGGCGAGAAAGTCGCTCCGCCGTGCTCGGGGTCGAACCGGTACGTCTCCTGTTTTCTGGAGGTGCGCCTCCCACCTTTGCACGGTCGTATCTTTCTCGTCCCTGCACCGAATGACCCGGTTCTTGGGTCGATTTCGTACGGTTTTTCACGTAGAATACAATGAGAGCATCAAATCATGCATCTGACTTCAGCATGATGACGTAATCACCGCCTCGACCGGCGGCTCCCATAACATTACCCCCCCCCCCTCTGAGGGCGCACCGTCCCGGTGCGCTCCTGGAACGCTCGGAGGACCGTGTTGACAGCACCGCCCCTGTGGAAATCAGCTTCGGGGACCCAGCAGTTGTGCTCAGGCCCATAGCCGAGCCATTGCACCAGGTACTGCCACCCGTTACCGCGCCGACGGTGCCCGAGAATCTTCTCCACCACATACTCCTCTTCCCCCTCCACCAAGACCGGTGGGGGAGGAGCCTGTCCCCGCGCCGTGAACTGCGCATCCGGCTCCTTGTAGGCCTTGAGAAGAGAAGCGTGGAACACGGGATGGATCCCATAGTGGTCCGGCAGCTCCAACTCGTAGCTCACCGCGGACCGCTTCTCCTTGACCGGAAAAGGGCCCACCCACCTTGGCTTGAGCTTGTCGCTGCCCACCCCCGCCAGCTGCAGGTTGCGCGAGCTCAGCAGCACCTGTTGTCCCATTGAGAACTCCTCGGCTGTCCGGTGCTTGTCCGCTTGCCGCTTCATCTGCTGCTGTGCCTTGTGTAGCGCCTCGCGTACACCGCGCCACACCTTTGTGAAGTCACTTGTAAACTGCTGCACCGCGGGTAGGTCCGACCCCGTTTCCATGTTTGAGGGACATGCAGGCTGCACCCCATACACTACCTCAAAGGGAGACCGCCCCGTAGAGGCATGCACTGCTGAGATGTAGGCAAACTCAGCCACCGGGAGCTTGCATTCCCATCCCTCGCCATCCGGCTCCAAGATCCCCCGCAGTAGCTGCTCCATGGTCTGATTGGTGCGCTCAGTTTGGCCATCCGTTTGGGGATGGTAGGCCGATGAAAGAGCCACACGGGTGCCCAGCTTCTTGAAGAGTTCCTCCCAAAACCGGGAGGTGAAGCGCGGGTCGTGGTCGGAGACCATGCACTTCGGCACCCCGTGCAGTTTGATGACGTGTTGCAAGAGGAGTTGAGCCGTCTCTGCTGCCGTGACCTTCTCTGCACATGGAATAAAGTGCGCCATTTTGCTGAACCGGTCCACCACCACCAGCACCATGGTGTTGCCCGTTGCATTCCGTGGAAGACCCCCCATGCTTGGTGCCCGCATTGTAGTGCCAGGTTTTGCCTTTGGCTAGGTAACAACTAACCACACATGCACCCCGTGTACTTGCCGTCTGGCTGTACCCCCAAGGCACAGCCAGCCGACATCGGCATCATTGCCCCATTCAAGAAACATGTGGAGGACCAGTTTTCCATGTGGGAAAATGACATGACGTGTGCCGAGAACACCATCAAGCTTGGCATGGATGTTGTGAAGGAAGCATCATGCAAGTCGTTCATGATGGGATGGCAGCACGTGGACAACCATGGTGACATCATTAGGAATGCATGGTCTAGAGCAGGATTTGGGAAGGTCTTCCAGGATGACTTACAGCGCCATGCAAATGGAATGTATGGACACGTGATGTTTGAAGATGAGGGTATTGAGGAGGAGGATGAGTTGATGTGATTTTTACCTCTGAATATTTGAATCATGAGAAGCCTACTTTGTCTCCATCTCTCTCTTTGCAATGTCTACCTCAATGTGGTCCATGATAATCGTAGCAAAAAAATAGAGTGAAACCACTTCCATGCTTTCTACAAAGAACATGAAGAAACCTGGGTTGTAAAAAGTGTGTGAACATTTTGTGCACCATGGATTCAAAGAATACAGATTCTAATTATTTATGTAGCACTTTGATTTCATTTAACGAAATTTTGGCACGATTTCAACGACAAGAAAAACAGTTAAAATTGAATACCTCAATCAGTGGGGTAGCTGGCAACAGAGGTCACGAGGACGTTGTGAAAATCATGAGCCACGAGTGCACAGTCCACAACAGAGTTAGCGTGAACTACGCTGATGGCAAGCCCGAGCACATCTACACCAGTGGATCTGGTGGAAGAACCAGCTGAGGTGGATGATGCACTAGGAAGAGTACGTTGTTAAGAGGGATGGGAGCAGCAGATTGCTGACGGAGAGAGTGAAGTCTTCCTCTACATCTATATCATTCACGACCGGCAAAAGGAGCTTGGGACACAGGAGGGGGCTCTGAAACATCAACGGACACTGAGGTCTACAGTGCAGGCGTCTGAGGTGAGTTAGGAATTGCATGTTAGGTGACTACATAGAGATAACAACAGGGGATCATGCCGGAGCGCTGATGGATGCAGATGTGGGCTCAGAAGATGTTGAGGGAGAAGGATTCAGCGACAACTCTGGAGAGGGGACAGTCGGTGAACTGGATGGCAGACTAGGGGAAATACCGGTCGTGGACGGAACATGTAAAAATAGAGAGGAAGAAGGAAAAGAGGTCGGAGCCGTGTCGGTGGAGGAAGGAGGGGTTCCTGTGAGACCGGAGGTTGAGAGAGAGCCACGTCCCCATGACGACACATTGTTGTGAGGGTAAGAGGATGGAGAGACACGAGACAAGTCATGAGGAAAGAGATCCTCGAATAAGATAGTGTTGCGGGATTCAATGACCCAGGATTGTTCAGTGTTCCAGAAGCGCCAAGCTTTAGACGTAGAAAAAATAACGAGAAAGGTACAAAGACGCACACAAGGACTAGGTTTGCCGTACCGAAGGTCCTCGGGGAGCCAGACGACAGCGACACAGCCCCATACATGGGCAAGATGAAGATTAGTACAACGACCAAATCAGCACTCAAAGGGGGTGACATGACGGGGAAGAAGACCATGGAGAACACGGTTCTAAAACCAGGTCATGTAAGACATGGATTCAAAGGAGAAGAGCATAGGGAGGTCTGAAGCACTGAGAAGGGTGAGGACACCGTCATCAAGCGTCCAGTTCCAATGTTGAGAGACATCGTTTTACTGGGGTGTGTAGGGAGATTAAGGCTCCATACAAATCCCGCGGGATGTGAGGAAATGGACAGTGGGACCCATGAACTCCCCTCCCAGTCACAACAGAAAATCCGAAGACGGCGACCATAGGCAAGCTCAACTTGGGGAAGCTAGGAGTCAAGGGTAGAGCACACATCACTCTTTTTCTTGAGGGCATGGACCAAGCGCATGCGGGAAATGTCTTCAGTAAGACAACGGAGGTAGTGGGCAACCCCCCATCCCCTAAGGCATCGTGAAAAAGGGGTCCCATGACATCAGCATGCAAGAGGTCAAGGGGGTGGGATGTGCGGGACTTAAACGTAGAGAATATAACTAGTGCATTTTTTCCTAAGCACAACTGATATACTTACTATGGCAAGGGGCAGGAAAGTTAGCGGCATCAAGATGATCAGCAGGAACCGTAGGGAGCAAGCTATCAATGGAAATCGTGTGGATGTATCATAGGCACCAATGTAGCAGGTGTGTGTGCACAGGGGACAGAGGGCGTGCAACGTGAACATGAGCAGACGTGGCAAGGGTAGACGCAAAGGATGGAACGTGAAACAAGCAAGTACAGTGGGTGCCTTGTAGTAAGAGGTAGCCAGTGGTGGGATGCAAAATGGATGCAAGGCCATGGCTAGAGGAGAAGTCCCTGCCCTGTTCATCGAGTGTCGTGGCTGAGAGCAGACTCAACTCAAGAGAGGGAACGTATCGGGCAAGAACACTTCCTCCCAGGTCCAACAAATCGGACCACCCCAACGCTTTGGACAGGGAGAAGTTGGCAGGAGCCAGTGCGAGAAAAATGAACAGAGCCAACAGGACCAAGCGAGACAAACGAGGAGTGAGTGGCGGACATGTGGTGGGTGGCCCCGGATTCACAGATCCAAAAGCTACCCGACACGCGAAAAAAAAGCAGGGATACAAATGACAGCTTCTATGGCAGAGTGTGTTGGAAGTCGTTGACCACAAGCGGCTAGACAACGAGGCAAGCGAACAGACTGGCACTCCTCAATCCACGGAGCATCAATTGGCAGACACCCCTGAACATGACCAGATGCAAAACCTTGCACATCCCCATCCACTTCACATGCAAGTGACTCCGACCCTGAGAACCTACTCTCACCTCCTTGATCACAGCGATGACGTCGGTGGACGGCGTGGAAAAGAGCGGCGTCCAACTGACAATCGTCCTCACGCGGGGAAGGGGTGATGTCGACACTGGAGGAAAGACGCCGAGACGGGTAGGAAGGTGAGGCGACCAGGTGGGTACGGTTTAGTGCGTTGAGGGAGGCTGACATTAGGAGGAATAGGTTATAGGAGGCAACCACCACCAAGAGAGAGGCAAGGAGGGAGGCTACTATTGTAGACTAGTGTTTGCGCTGTAGGTAACAGAAGATAACAAGGAAGATGAGGAGGATGGAGCGGCCATCATGGTGGTGGCAGTGGCGGCCGGAAAACTATTGACGCCAGTGTCAAACCAGTGGGAATGCATGGTTGAGTCAAGGCGTGCATCTTCCTGTGGGGCCGGATATTTGGGAGCAAAATTCCCCGAGGGCCAATAATTCAAGCACATGACGATACCTAGAGCTGAGAGAGTCTTTGTTACTCTCCTTCACAAACTCACGCTTTGGTCTTAAATTGTCTTTGTTGTTTTTGCGGTCCTGGCCAACACCACGACCAGCACTCTGGGTGGACTTTGCTGTAGTGGTGGAAGTATTAGATGTGGCCACAATAGAGGAACTATTGACTACGACCATTTTGCACAAAATGGACACAGCTGCCATGGTGGTGTAGTATAAGTACTTTTTTTAAAGTCTCCTCTACCAGTTTTTGAGATGGGCGGTTGTGAACTCATGAGAGCACTAATGCATGGTAGGGGGTTAAGTGGCACAAGCTCAGTTGCATGAAGCGCAAGCTCAGCTGCTGGGACATGCAGGTAGAGATCCGATAGTTTAGGGTTTAGCTCAAGTCCTAGTGCAAAGACATGCCGACAGCCAGCCTAGTACTACTTTGTAAAAGTTATGCAGTAGGTGTGAGTTGTGCGTCCAATTAGCATTATCTGACTCATCTACACGCATTTGTATTTGGTTGAATTACACAGTCAGTAGACTATGAAAATTGTGCCAAGTGGTTTTCTTGCAACCGTGAATAAGGGAGTGGATCCCAAAATGATCATCTGGCGTGCGTTGTACAATGTCAGTATCGTACATACCAATCTTATTGGTGAGGTTGTCGAGCCCTGCTAGATTGAGAACACATACATCATGAGCAGCTTTAGTAAGCTTGTGGGTCAAAGTAGGATAAGTGGAGGTAAATTTTGAGGAGTACTATTCCCACAAATCTCGCATTGACCCAACAATCTGAAGCGGTTTTCTCTGAAAGAGAGTGACAGCTTGGTGGTGTTGTGAGGTGGACAGATTGAAAAGTCTTTTTAGCGCTGTGGTATCAATGAGCAAGCAATGGTGGCTGCATTTTGCATAAGATGGCATTACAACAAAGTTTGCATCACTCCAAGGGGAATCACCACCAACATCAAGAAGGACATCAACAATGGGGGGGATGGAGTTAAGATGCTCCATAGCAATGCCGATCATAGTAGTGACCATCTCTATTGTGGTGTCAATGTCTCTTTGCAATGCCTCCTCGGCAAAGTGTCGAGCCACCTGAGACTCACTAAGGATGACCTTCAGTGCCTCAATGATTTCCTTTGGTGCAGGCATGATGAATGCTCATACACATGATGTGGCTGAAAGAGATGTGAACTGGATGTATTGGAAGTTGTAGATCACAATGTGATGTGGAAAAATGGGACTAAAGTGCAAGTGGGGCTATCCACATAGCTTGAATGGGTCCCTGACATGTGGGCGGTTGCACGGGATGGTTTGAGGGTCAATGACCCTTAATAACCACGGTTTTGGCCCAGTGTACCAAGATTTTCATCCATTTTTTTATAATGGTATGAGAGCGCCAGTATTCGAGTCGCACTGTGGACCCTGAGGTGGGTCTATTCCTAGGTGGTAGGAGAGTTTCCCGATCCGTCCTCTCCACATGGCTAGAATGGGTCCATGGCCTGTGGGTAATTGCATGGGATGGGTTGAGGGTCAGAGACCTTCAATCATAGTGGTTCTGCCAATGCATCAAGCTTTCATTCAAATTCATTGTAGGGAAACTTGATTTGTTTATCATTACAAACTCTCGATCGCACATGTACAAGTGTGGAAAAAATGATGAGGAATGCTTGGGGTCTCAGGCGTTGGAGACAAGAAACATGAATGATACTATATCAAGAGTGGTTATTTGAAGACGTCATCAATGAGTTGCATACTTCTTGTTGGTTACGACTGCAAGATACGTAAGTGACCTCTTGAATTCATCTACACATACACAATGTCACTTCCGGTGACTAAGTTGATGTGAAGCTCAAGGCGCACACATGGTGGGCAATGCATCCCTAGCATCTCAGCCAGGTGTAAAATTGGCACGAGCAGCATCATGAGTAGGGACCGGAGGGAGGGCCACAGTAGACGGACCCTCCAAAACCTGGGGGTTACCCTCATGGTTAAGGCGGTGGAGGATCCACCTTGATCCCAATTGATCGTAGTAGTAGAGAGGATTGACAACACCGACTACAATGCCCGGATCCAAAAATGCTTTAGTTGGTGACCTCCCAACCACGAATGTCATGGGAACAAAAAAAATCAATTCGAGGGACTCCCCGACTCCGATGGAAATGGACGCAATCGACCAAAGAGATACGCACACCTGCTACAACTGTGGAAAATTCGGGCATATCGCTCAAAACTGCCAAAGCAAGCAACAGGCCAAAAGGGGGGGGGGGGAGGAGTCGTAGAAAAATGAGTCAGGAAATGGGAAGGGGCAAGAGTGAAAGGCACGACTCTTTTCCGAGAGGAGCGATCTGCGCCAAACGATCGCCCATCTGAATGGCTCACCATGCCGCAGAGGGTTTCTGACATCGCAAACTTTGATCAGGGATACAAGGACGACCAACCGGCGATACTGCTGAAAGTGCAACCCCGAGGTTGCCAGAGTCACAGAGCAGTACCAGCACTATTGGATGGAGGAGCCTCTCACAATTTTGTAAGAAACGACAGGGTCCGAAAGTTGGGTTTACAGACCCAACCAGGGGTGTTTGAATGAAAAACCGTTGACATAATGTTGCAAATATGGAGGCTCCAAGAACCACTACAACTACAAGTGGGACATTTGCAAGGTGTAACAGTTTGGAGGTAATGTCCAATCAGTGATCAAAAAATCATTCTCGGATGTGATTTCCTATACCAGCACAATCTGTTGATCAACTACAATAGCGGCGAAGTCTACGTGGAAATCAATGGCACCAAGCCACGAATTCCACACGTGGGGTGGGAAACAACAGAGAAAGTAGCAGAGGTGGAAGCAATGGAGGTAACTATGCCGGCCAAGAAGCGACATCTTGTACAACCGATACCGCTCAACGTGGCCAAGTATTGTATCCGATGAGGGACTGGTATGTGACTCGTGCATGTCGAGCCAATGGAAGGAAGTGGAAGTGTTATCTATTGACTCATCAGCCTCATGAGCTCCATCAACCTCATTTGCCTCATCTGCATCAACAAAGTTCGCGATGGTTCCTGAGGAGTTCGCACCTCTCATCCAAGAGATTGCGGACATCTTCCCCGACAAACTCCCAAAAACCTTGCCACCTGAACACGACATCGACCATTGCATCGAACTGAAACCGGGCAATGGACCCACAATTCAAGGAGCTTATCAGATGAGGGACCATGAGCTGACCGAGCTCAAAAAGCAACTCAACGAGATGCTCGGTCAATGATTCACCCGCCCGTCCACGTCACCATACAACACACCTGTACTATTTGTGAAAAATAAAATTGGAGAGATGCGGATGTGTGTGGATTACCGGGCGATGAATGACGCTATCATGAAGAACCGCTACCCTCTCCACCTAGGCTACGGTTTTCACCAGATCCACATGGCAGACACTGACATCAAGAAACGGTGATCCGCACCCGTTACGGGCATTTTGAGTTGACCCTTATGCCGTTTGGTCTAATGATGAACATAACCTCTGAAAGAGCTGATGCATCTAGTACACACTATGTACAGGCGACACAATGACAATTCTCGAGGATTGAAGTCGGCATGCCAACAGACCAGGTCCATTTCACATCTCATGAAATAGTCATGATGCGTACTTAGTCGTGAAATGATCACATTCGCCTTTGAACATTGTATTGCCATGGGACATACGACTGTCGTAGCACACATCCTGCACCCACCAAACTACTTGTTTGGTGAAATGGTGTCGTCGTTTTTATCCAAGACATCAGCTGATATCGTCAGCTTGTTCAATTGTCACAAAACCAATTTGATCATTCATCCGTCCCACTTATCCATAACTTAATGCCGTGCTCAACTCACCAACAGTTAGTCGATAAGATTTTTGTACATGTCGTGCACATTTTCCATGCTTGCTATGTACCCAATTTTATGTGGCTGAAGTACCATGGTATGAATCACATACGTTGACCCACTGAAAAGAGGGTTGTCTCCACCACTTGGTCATGCGCTTTGACCTCCTGTGGTCATGCAATCCGTGTATGTTTTGGAACTCGGCTCAATCGACTGTGCTTTTGTAGCACGTTCCATCAATGGATATGGAGCAGTTCTTCCACCTTTAGCATGGTACAAATTCGAGGAAATCATCATCGTCACGCGTGATTTATTGGTAATAATTTGGTTCTTACTTGTTTCGGAAGTACCTTCCCATACTGGTATCGGCAGGGCGACGTTTTTAACCTCCATTGGTCATCACTATCGGTGGCGACCAAGATCGCTGTATTTTTGTTACGCTGTTTGGGCGTATATCTGATCACCACAGCCGTCTGTAATTGTTTCTAGCCATGCCCGTCGGTTCTCCATTTGAAGGATTTGACAGTATGACCATCCTCAACTTCGTAAAAATACCTTACAAACGTCAAAAGATCTATTTTTGGTGCTTCAAACCACACACTTGATGTACTTGCCCATAGAACCACTCCACACATACATCGTATGCTTTTGTCTAGAGGTCTATCGCAAGCTAGCCTGACAAGGCAAAGTTGACTAGATCTTGCTACTTGACACAACGGGGTGTGATCGGCACCCATGTTATTGTTGCAATTGGCATCTTATAACACGTTTTTTACCATCAACACCAACATGGCTAGTCCCACCACAGCTCATGGCAACAGTGTGTTCGGCACTTACATTAGTGGTGCGTTCGACACCCATGACAAAAGTGCAACCCGTAGCTTGTGCCAATCGTGCGATCTGCATTTATGACAACGGTGCATTCGGTACTCGTGTCAACGGTTTGATTGATGCACTCATCGGCCATGCGTTCAACATCATGGTAATCGTGCGTTCGGCACTCACGGGAATGCTACGACTGCATTTTTCATCCATATTCCAGGTGCAACCGGCACTTGTCAATGGGCCATCTTGTGTGGGTTTTCAACATCGCGTGTGTGTTGGGTGCGATTGGCACTCACATCTTCCTTTTAGCAAAAATCCAAGCACAAGTGACTTATCCAGTATCCTTTCTGCAATCGGCACCGACGTGGATACACAATCGACATTTGTTTTGCTCACATCGTCGTAGACCATGAGTAGTGCGTTCGGCACAAGCATCACGAATGCATTCAACATCCGTGATCAAAGTGCAACTAGCACCTTTTCACTGTTCGACACCGAAAAAATCCCTGCAACCAGCATGTGTGTTGTTGCCAGTAGTGCAATCGGTACTCACGTCAATGGCGTGGCCAATTCCCGTATAAACGTGCAATCGGCACTCGTTTTATACAGCTTGCATATTTTGCATTGTTATGGTGAGTAGATGAGTTGTTGAGCGTTCGCAGCACGTTCGGTGCCAATATTTATTTCAATCAAGAATTCGCCTCGATTCACATCACCATTGTCATTTTCTAACCTAGTGTATACCACAACTGTCATTTTGCACAAACAATATTGTTTAGCGCATGAACAACTGGCTTGAGCCATATCGTGGCTTTTTAGTGGTCACCCATTTTGGGTCATTTTTCCATGGAAAATCCCAAAGTTTGAAGTTATTAAAAAAATGCACGATCGGTGCTTAATTTCTCTTCGTGAGGAAAATCCCATTTTTTGCATTCCACATGCCAGTTCCATCGCATGGAACAACTTGTTCCTTTGAAAATGACACCTCGTGGTGTGCTAGGAAAATGATCAATTTTCCTTTTTCGTTTCCATTTATAGGGAAATGGATTTTTATAATATTTCATAAAATACGAAATGTTCTAGAGCTTAACCGGAGCTTCTTACCACTGTTGTTGTGAGTGTCGTACACAGCTTACGGTGACCCCTCGGCTCATGTCCATTCACGTGCAGATCCCTGAGACTGGCGACGGAGGCAACAGGCCGGCAGCCGGTGGCGACGGGCGCCCAGAAGACTTCCGTATTTTGTAGACTCGTGTTGTGTCAGAGCACGTAGGCGTGCAGCCTATCAGGATGTAGATTTCGTCGACGTGGCCGTTCTGGTTCAAACGGCTCGTCGTTCTGACGTGTCTCTAGGGAATTGTCACCAAAACTGTGTTTTTGCCACTGTTTTCTCCTGCTAGAAAAATAGCGCCGTTGTGCGCCGTGTGTGTGTGTGTGTGTGCATCCACTAGGTCCGTGGCACTATTTAGGTTGGCCAGACCTCAGTTGTCACCTCTCTCTGCATATTTCAACTTTTGCAGCTTCTGACACTTGTGTTTGTGTCCCTAGCCAACCCCTTGCTGTTCTCACTTCCACCTGTGTGTGCTAGTGAGTTAGCTAGCTGGCTTGTGTTGCCACGCTAGCGACAGCATTGCTAGGAGCTGTCC
>SZWC01002792.1:48853-65809 GCA_023375785.1 Penium margaritaceum | reverse complement strand
TTGTGCGCCGTGTGTGTGTGTGCATCCACTAGGTCCGTGGCACTATTTAGGTTGGCCAGACCTCAGTTGTCACCTCTCTCTGCATATTTCAACTTTTGCAGCTTCTGACACTTGTGTTTGTGTCCCTAGCCAACCCCTTGCTGTTCTCACTTCCACCTGTGTGTGCTAGTGAGTTAGCTAGCTGGCTTGTGTTGCCACGCTAGCGACAGCATTGCTAGGAGTTGTCCTTCATGGTATCAGAGCGGCGAGCCAGTGCTCGCATAGCTGCGCACCAGAGACGTAGCAGCCGAAGAAGTCGTGAGCAACCGCAGCCGTTGCCTTGAGGAGCAGCAGCAGCAGTTCCCACGGTCTCGGCGGGAGGTCCTGGGAGGGCCCACCACCACTTCGACCAGTTTTTATAAAATCCGCGGTCAATCCGCGGTCGTTCCGCGGTCGACTCACGGTCGTTCCGCGGTCGTTCCGCGGTGCTCCGCGGTGAAAAATCATCCGCGGTGGGCGCGGCAACCGCGCGACCGCGTCGGAACACGCGTCGAGTGCCGCGGAGGCATTCGGCGTTCTGCATTCGCCACCTCGCAGTGACGTTGCCAGTCCAGATCCGCGGTGTTCCGCGGATCCGCGCAGCTCCACCGCAACTCCACCGCAGCTCCACCCGCAGCTCCGCGGTCGCAGGTCCGCGGCGAGCAGCGCCGATGTTTTCCTGAACGGCCGCGGAGGTGGAGCTGCGCGGAGGTGGAGCGTGTCGACCGCGGACCTCAGCAGCCCGCCGTACTCTACACCGGCGCGACCGCGGTGACCGCGGTCATTGACGGTGAACCGCGGTAAACCGCAGTACTCCGCGGTCATCCACGGTAATCCACGGTGATCTGCGGTGATCCGCGGTGAGCTTTCGCGGTGAAGTTCACCGCGGAAGGTATCCGCGGAGACGCTCCGCGGAGGAGTTCCGCAGGGAGGAAGTTCCGCGGAAGGGCGGTTCCGTGGAGACTCTTCGCAGAGGACTTCCGCGGAGGGGAAAACAGGGGAGGAAACCGGTTGCCATGCCGAAGTAAACCTCCTCCAGTATGGCTGCCGACGCAGCTGCCGAGGGCAGCGCCGTCAGCGGTCAACGTCGACCACCGCCATCATCACCACAGCGGCAGCAGCAGTCACAGCAATAGCAGCAACAGCAGCCGCCACTATAGCAACAGCAGCCACTGCAGCAGCAGCAGCAGCAGCAGCGACAGCAGCAGCCACCGCCACAACACCAGCAGCCACCGCTGCAGCAGCAGCAGCAGCGGCCGCCGAGCCCGACTACATTGGCGCGCCAAGTGCGCGCACTGGCGGACCTACAGGCGGAGAGCCGCGATACCTTGACGAGGCAGGTGGTCGAACTACAGGATATGATCAGGGGCTTGCTGCCCCAGCAGCAGCAGCAGCGTCCGTCGACTGACCCGAGCGAGGAACTACAGCAGCAGCAGCAGCAGCAGCGACAGCAGCAGCCACCGCCACAACACCAGCAGCCACCGCTGCAGCAGCAGCAGCAGCGGCCGCCGAGCCCGACTACATTGGCGCGCCAAGTGCGCGCACTGGCGGACCTACAGGCGGAGAGCCGCGATACCTTGACGAGGCAGGTGGTCGAACTACAGGATATGATCAGGGGCTTGCTGGCCCAGCAGTAGCAGCAGCGTCCGTCGACTGACCCGAGCGAGGACCACCTTGCCCACGGCGGTAATGGTGATGAAGTCGCGGAGAACCTCTCCGACTCCGGCGAGGAGGGCGAGGAAGAGGTGCTCCGAGCACGCCTCATCCGCCTGGAGGCACGTCGCAGAGTGCGTGAGGCCAATGCAGCCCTCTAGGGCACCAACTCCAGCTCCAACGCTGACCCGAGCTCATCTCGCCGCCCACTGAGCTTTGAGGAGCTGGCTTTGCGGGCCCGCCTGGGTAAGGGAATTGCCTCCTCGATGCCTGGCCCCGCAGTGGCTTCGGCCGTTGCCCTGCCAACGGTCAAGCCACCCAAGTGGTTTGAGTCAGACCCACCCGTCTTCCGGACTGGGAACGACTTCAAGTCCTGGGAGCCACGCTTTCGCATGTGGGCCATGAGCGAGGGAGTCCTCCCCTACTACCTCGCACCATATCAGGCGTCTGACCCCGCTCAGACACACATGGCAGTCCGCGCAGCTTCCGGCCTGATGAAGGCCGCCCCGGACTTCACCAAGGACTTCAGTCGGTTCCTTGGCGATTCGCTGACCGGCTCAGGAGCTAACCCTTGCGCGGCATGGGCACTGGCCGTCACTCTTTTTGAGGGTGCCACCTTGGCTTTGACATCCCAGCACCTCGCCGACTTCAACTCCCTCTGCCAGACTGCTCAGGAGTCTGCAGCCGATTACTGGCGCCGGCCGATCCAGTTGTACGAGGATCTTGGGGACGACGCTCCTGCGCAATACTCCGCCCTCCAGATCATCCTCTACGGCATCCACCCCGACTACGCGTGCGTCTTCAGCATCTTCGACCAGACGCTGCTTCGCGACATGGCGAGGGACGGGACCCTGCTGCGCTGGGCCACTCTCCACTTTCTGGATGTGGTAGGCATTGACGTCGCGAACCGCGCTCGCCGCAGCACCGCTTCAGCTGCAGTTGCCACCGCGTCGCCCACCCCTCCGTCTACAGCAACGGCGGCTCCAGCGCAGGGGAAGAAGGGTCGCAGAGCGTCGAGTGGTGGTTCCAGCGGCGGGACCAGCAGCGGCACCAGCACTGGCAGTGTCAGCCGCAGCAGCAGCGGCGGGAGCAGCAGCAGCAGCGGCGGCAGCAGCAGCGGCTCTAGCAGCACGACGGGACGTCGCCTCGTGTGCTTCAACTGCGGTGGTGACCATCGCTATCCCGACTGCACTCGCCTGACAGGACGCCCACTAGATTGGACCAAGGTCACCCGTGGGCTACAGCAGGCGCACGAGGCGCGCATGCGCCAGACGTCCGGTGCGACCGCCCGCTCGGCTACCACTACCGCAGCCGTCCCAGAGGAGTCCGCCGCCACAGCAGGCTCCTCCGCTGATCCTCGCGACTAGGCGCTCGCCGAGCGCGACCGGACGATCGCCGAGCTTCACCAGCTTCTCGCCCTACGCTCATCCCAGGGAGGTGCGAGTGAGTTGACTGAGTCGAGGGGTCCTACTACCTGTGGACTGTCTGTGTCGTTGCGTGGTGATGTCTGTGGTGGTCCCCATGCCCAGCCGTGTGCGCGTGATGGACCCGATGACACGTCTTGGTTGCATGCGTCTCATGTCCGCTCCGTTGCTTGTCTTGCCGCGTCGCCTGCCGAGCGGCCTGCTGTTGCGTCTTGTTCCGTCGCCGAGTGCCACGTTGCCCCTTGTACACGGGTCACAGATGCCACATGGGTCGTGGACTCTGGTGCCACCCATCACATGACGTGTCGTCGTGACGCCTTTTTCGTCTTGCATCCCGTTGGCGCTGTTCGCTCTGTTCGCACGGTAGCTGGCCATGAGGTCCCTGTCCAGGGCATTGGGGTTGTGCAGTTCACCGGGCCAGCTAGTCCCGTATANCCTGCTGCCGCGCCTTGTTCCGTCGCCGAGTGCCACGTTGCCCCTTGTACACGGGTCACAGATGCCACATGGGTCGTGGACTCTGGTGCCACCCATCACATGACGTGTCGTCGTGACGCCTTTTTCGTCTTGCATCCCGTTGGCGCTGTTCGCTCTGTTCGCACGGTAGCTGGCCATGAGGTCCCTGTCCAGGGCATTGGGGTTGTGCAGTTCACCGGGCCAGCTAGTCCCGTATACATCTCCGACGTCCTTTTCGTTCCTGATCTGGAACTCAGCCTGCTGTCTGTCCGTGCTTGCACCAAGATGGACCTCGGTGTCACGCACACGGCTGCCGATGCTCGCATCTTTGTGCGCGACACCGAGGAGACCGTTCTCAGTGGGACGGTCGTCGATGATCTGTATCACATTGTTGGGTGCTTTGCGAGTGCACCCCCTTTGCCTCCCTCTTCCGCTGCCCGTGTTTTCGTCGCTGGTGCTCTGTCCCCCGAACACCACCGCCTCCTGCATCGACATCTTTGTCATGTGCACCCGGGGGCTGTCGATAGGCTGATCCGCACTCAGCCTGCTCTTGGTCTTGATGCAGCGTTCTTTGAGGCGCCGCCCACGACCGACTGTCTAGCCTGTGCTAAGGGAAAAATGCACCGGTCTACTTATCCTGCGTTTGTCTCCAGGGCTCGTCGGCCCCTGGAGCTTGTCCACTCCGACCTCATGGGTTCGCTCCCTGTCGAGTTTCAGGAAGACCGCGGTCGCTACGTCCTGACGTTGACTGATGACTTCACGCGCATGTGCTGGGTCTACAACCTGCATTAGAAGAGCGATGCCGCCATTGCGGTCCGCATCTGGCTGGTCATGGCTAAACGCCAGTCTCCCCACCGCCTTCAGACCTTTCGCTCGGACCGTGGCGGCGAGTACCTCGGTGACATGGCACGCTCCTTCACCGAGCTCGGTGTCTTTCACAACCTCTCTGCTCCCGCCACCCCCCAGCAGAACGGTGTCTCCGAGCGCTGGTACCGCACCATGGAGGATGCGGTCCGCGCCATGCGCGCCGACAGTGCCATGCCTGAGGCCTTTGCCTTTGAGGGCATGGCATACATGACCTGGGTGTGGAACCGCATTCCCCACGGTCCCCTCCCAGGTCACCGCACGCCCTACGAGTTGTGGTATGGGCGTCGAGCGGACCTGCGCCTCGCCCGTGTCTGGGGCTCCCTTGCCTGCGTCTGGTTCACACCGGAGCAGCAGGGGAGCAAGCTCTCTCCGCGGGACTGCCTCTGCGCCTTCGTTGGCGTCGCCCCGCGGTCAAAGGCCTGGCGGTTCTGGGACCCCGAGCGCCGCCGCATCGTGGAGTCCCGTGACGCTCTCTTCTTCGAGCATCTCGCCTTCTGCAACCTTGCTCGCATCCACACTCTGCGTGCTGCTCATGCCCCTGGGTGTTCCTGTCCTCGTCGTGTGGGGGAGGCTCCTGGTCCGGTTGGCACAGTGCCCCCATCCAGTGCGGTCACTCCGTCGCCGGCACCCCCAAGGCTGTCCCCAGCGGTTGTGCCCACCGGCACCCCCAGCCTCGCCCCGTCTGTGGCTCGCTCCTCTGCCCCTGACTCTCCGCGCTTGCCCGTGTCCGTGTCTGCGTCCGAGTCTGCCTCCGCGTCTGCGGCTCTGCCTGATCCTGCGTTTGTTTTCGTGTCTGAGACTGAGCCTGACCCTGAAGCTCAGTCTGACCCTGCGTCCGCACCCGTGTCTGGCGCTGAGCTGTCCCTGTCTACGGTCACAGACGCGCCTGCGTCTGCCGTGGGCCTGACCCCAGCTGGTGATGCCACGCCAGCCTCGAGTGGCACGCCTGCCGTGCGGTCCACACCGGCATGTGAGTCAGCAGCGCCCACTGCCCCTGCCCCATCGGACCCCTACACACGGGCACCCGGCGGACGTCTCCGCCCGCGCCCCACGCGCAGCGTCACCAGCGGTGATCCGGGCACAAAGGTCCTCGGCCTGAGTGCGCGCGGCCTTGCTGAGGTTCACCCTGGCTGTGCCACTGGTGCGGCACTACTTGCTCATGAGCGCGGTCTTGCTCGTGACGCCGCTGAGTCCATCGTGATGATCGACCCTCCCTCTACACCATATGCCCTGGCTACACGGAGTGCACCAGTGCTGGCTCCCGATCCCACCAGTCTGCCTGAGGCCTTGTCGGCCCCTGATGCTGAGTAGTGGCGCACTGCCTGCCAGGCTGAGCTTGATGCCATCCGCGAGCATGGCGTCTTTGAGCTAGTGGACTTGCCAAAGAACTGCAAGGCCATCAAGGCCAAGTGCGTTCTACGCAAGAAGCTTAAGCCAGACGGCAATGTGGAGCGCTACAAGGCGCGCCTGACAGCAAAGGGCTTCTCTCAGGTCCCTGGTGTGGACTACACCGAGACCTTTGCCCCAGTTGGGCGGATGACGACCACACTCACGTTGTTGAGCTAGGTGGCACAGCACGACTGGGAACTCCATCAGATGGATGTCAACAACGCCTTCCTAAATGGGGATCTTGAGGAGGAGATTTACATGGTCCAGCCACCTGGCTTTGACGATGGTACCGGTCGCGTGTACCGGCTGCGGAAGGCCTTGTACGGCCTGAAGCAGTCACCGCGCTGCTGGAACCAGAAGATCACCAGCACGCTGAGACGCGTTGGGTACGTTCAGAGTGATGCTGACCCATCCCTGTTCATCTCACAATCCCCAGCACCGCTCGCTGCCATCCTCGTCTACGTGGACGATCTTCTGATCGCCTCGCCCGACCTGGGAGCAGTGAATGCTGCCAAGGCCGTTCTCTCCTCGGCCTACAAGATGAAGGATCTTGGTGAGGCCTCTGTCTTTTTGGGGATGGAGATCGTGCGCGACCGTGTTCGTCGCACACTCCGCGTCCATCAGGGACGCTACGCAGAGACCGTGGGGGAGCGCTTTGCCGACCTCCTCGTGACCGTCCGCACGGCCTCCACGCCCATGACCCCTGAGGGGCAGGCCGCCCTGAAGGTCGATGACCCAGCAGACTTGGGGGAGCCAGTTGATGTGACCCTGTACCTGCGAGTCATCGGCTCGCTCATGTACTTGGCCACCACGACACGGCCCGACATTGCCTTCACTGTCAACCTGCTCGCCTAGTTCTCGCAGGCTCCGCGCCAGCGAACACTGGAGGCCGCAGTCCGGTGTGTGCGCTACATTTTGTCCACCCCACGCTTCGGCCTGTGCTTTCGCGAGCAGGTGTCCGTTGTGCTCGATGGGTACACAGACAGCGACTGGGCGTGGAGTCCAGATGGCAAAAGCCGCAATGGCTACATCTTCCTTATGGGAGGCACTGCAATGTCCTGGCGAAGTGGGAAGCAGGGCTGTATCGCACGCAGTACTGCTGAGGCAGAGTATGTTGCCCTAGGCGCCGGTGCAGCAGAATGTGTCTGGCTCGTCCGTCTGTTGCGTGAACTGCGTCAGTCCATTTCCCCCGTGGTTCTCCAGTGTGACAACATGAGCGCGGAGGCCATCGCCAAAAACTCAGGTGTGTTCCATGCACGTACGAAGCACATCAATGTCGAGCATCACTTTGTGCGTGACCTGGTTGATCGTGGTGAGATCCGAGTCATCCACGTGAGCACTGACAGGCAGTGCGTGGATTTTCTGACCAAGGCTCTGGGTCGTTCGAAGTTTCATGCGGCCACTCGTTCCGTTGGACTCTGCCCCACCCCTGTTGCAGGTTGATTCCTCATGTGCCACCCTGTATGTGCTGTGCCTACTGCTTGCAGCGGCTATGCGTTTCCTGCTCTGTACAGCGTCAGTGTCTGCATGTGCATGGACGTGTTTCGCCCTCCGGTCATGGGGGAGTGTTGTTGTGAGTGTCGTACACAGCTTACGGTGACCCCTCGGCTCATGTCCATTCACGTGCAGATCCCTGAGACTGGCGACGGAGGCAGCAGGCCGGTAGCCGGTGGCGATGGGCGCCCAGAAGACTTCCATATTTTGTAGACTCGTGCTGTGTCAGAGCACGTAGGCGTGCAGCCTATCAGGATGTAGGTCTCGTCGACGTGGCCGTTCTGGTTCAAACGGCTCGTCGTTCTGACGTGTCTGCAGGGAATTGTGACCAAAACTGTGTTTTTGCCACTGTTTTTTCCTGCTAGAAAAATAGCGCCGTTGTGCGCCGTGTGTGTGTGTGCATCCACTAGGTCCGTGGCACTATTTAGGTTGGCCAGACCTCAGTTGTCACCTCTCTCTGCATATTTCAACTTTTGCAGCTTCTGACACTTGTGTTTGTGTCCCTAGCCGACCCCTTGCTGTTCTCACTTCCACCTGTGTGTGCTAGTGAGTTAGCTAGCTGGCTTGTGTTGCCACGCTAGCGACAGCATTGCTAGGAGCTGTCCTTCAACCACGTCACGGTGGAAAACCCATGATTGACACGGTCAATTCCAGGCTTCATCGAGGAAATCGTCCTCCCCTCTAGTGCTAGTGGCACCCAAAGCTCAGTCTGAGCTTCAAACTGGTTTTTGCGAGTCCAAAACGGACTCCAAGTGGAGGACCTGCCCTGCGTTTTGTGTGGAACCAACCGGGTCCAAAACAGTGTTAATTTTGTAGACAAAACCCGCGGACCCTGTCCACCCTCGAACCTCTGCTGTATTCCGTCTCAAGGCACCATTCACCGACTGCGCCACTTGCGCACAAAAGGATCGCGGGCTTATAGTAAGCAAAGTGTGCGGGAACTACCCCTCCGCCGGAGAGGGGAGGAGGGAGGAAGCTTCCTCCCCTCCTTCCTTCTTAGGCCGTGGGCCCATGTGAGGGGTGGGACATGGAAGTCCGCCTCCTCGCCTCCCCCTTGGGTTGTCAGCCCTCATGGGAGAGGGGGGTAGGAGAGATTGTCTCCTCTCCTTCCCCTTGGACCGTCAGCCCGGAAGTGGGGGGAAGGGAGGGAGAAACGCCCCCCATCTCCCCCCTTGGGCAGCCGGCCAGCGTGATTGGAGGGGGTGATTGGGGAGGGGGAAACGCTCCCTCTCTCCCCCTATGGACCGTCAGCCCATCTGGGAGGGGGAAGGGGGGAGAAGACGCCTCCTCTCCTCCCCCTTGGCACTGTCGGCGGCATGGACGAGGGGTGGGGGGAAGAGAATCTACCTTCACCTGCCCCACCTTGGCGCCCTCGGTGCCATGGAAGAGGGGAGGGGGGGAAACTCTCCCCTCACCCGCCCCTTTCGGCACAGTCGGCACCATGCAAGAGGGGGGGAGGGGGGTGGAGGGACTCCCGTCCCTCTCCTCCCCTTCGGTACCGTCGGCGCCATGGAGGGGAGGGGAGAGGGAATCCGTCCCTCTCCTCTCCTTTGGTGCCATTGGCGCTGTGGGATGGGGATGGAGAGGGACTCCCGTCCCTCTCTTCCCTGTCGGTGCCGTCGGCACCACGCTAAAGGGGGAAGGGAGGGAGTCCGTCCCTCTCCTCCCCTTCGGCGCCGTCGGCGGTGTTGGGGCGGGAAGGGGGCGGGGGAGAGGGAGTCCGTCCCTCTCCTCCCCTTCAGTTGTATGGACAAGAGGGGAGGAGACACCGCCTCCCCCTTGGCAAGGGAATGAGGAGACCCCTCCTCTTCATCCCGTGGGGACGGCACTCCGCTCGGCCTATCGGGCTTGCGGGTGCTCGCTTGCTCACTCGGCATCGGCGGGCTTGTCGGGCACGTGGGGTACGTTCTGCTACAAAACCCTTCTCATTTTTCTTTTTCTCAGTCGGGTCGACGGAGCTGCTCTCGGCTCGATATCCTAGCTCTTGGCCATCTCGCTCTCTCCGCCGATAGGATGGCGTTTGGACGAACTGGCCCAAACATTTTTTTTTGCTGTTAATTGCGTCGACGGCTAACACAATCCATCGAAACATTCTTTTTTTGCGGAAGTTCTGGCTCTGATGCCAATGTAACAGACGTGGTCTCTTTTGCGAATTTCTACAGGACCAAAATGGGAGCCCAGAGACTAGTCAGTCCAAAGGAGGAGGGGCAAATGGTCGCCTCAGCCGTTTTGGCTGAGATGAACCATGCCACAACGGACATAGTCGTCATAGGGCATGGACACAAAACAATAATCCTACCCTAATCGTTCCACGTGGCATTGCCACGCTCGAACAGGACCGAAACGCCAAGCTAAGAGTAGAGGAGGAGTGGCGCGATGGATTTTCCATCGCGACACTCCTTTCACTTAGAATCCGGCCACGGATGTTTTCTAGGCTAGAGTCGACCCAGATTCTAGCCTATTGTATTTTTCCGGGTTTTGGCTCCTCAAAACTTGAGCCTCGAGTACCCGAAGCACCCGATAGCTATTTAACCACCATTTTAAACCCTAAAAATGGTCCGTATGCTACATTCGCACAAAGGTCAGAGCATTCTGCAAAGCAGTGAACATTTCTTGTTCGCTGTCTTCCCACCGTCACTCGTTCTTTGTTCATGTGAGATTGGAGAGAGGCATTTGCACTCAGGCATAATCCCGTACGAAACTCCGGTAGTAATTGAGGAAAACAAGGAAACCTTGGACGTCTACGATACTGGTTGGCATCGGCCAACTAACTACTACTGCCACTTGTTTTGGATGCATGGTGATTCTTCCACCATTGATGACATGACCCAAAAACTTGATCAAACGGCAACCAAAATCGCACTTCAAGAGTTTTAAAAAAATTTCAGTTTGTAAAACTTCAAGATGGACTTTTCAGTGAAGTCCATCGTGCTCCTTCGGGGTGCGACTGTACACCTGAATGTCATCAAGATATACCACAAAACAATCGTTGAGGTACGGGAGAAAAATATTGTTTACGCCGCCATGAACGTCGCTGGAGCATTTATTCAAACATCGGTCCGTGATTGAACGTGTCAAGGATGAAATGCTTGAATGGCTTCTCTATGGGAAAACCATTGGCACCCTCTCACTCCGTGAATGATGGATACAAATTGGGGTATCCGACCAGTACCAATGATAAAAGGGTACATGAGTATACCCACAACCCTTTTCAAAAGATCAGGATACTTGTGGATGGAGGTTGTAAATGCGTCAGAGAGGGATGGAGACTCTTTATTGGGTCCTCAACGATTTGAGACGCTGCAGTACGGTGGTCGAATATCGCAAGAGTCCATTCTGGCTAGATAGCTGGACATTGATAGGCGACAGTGCGGGAACCGATGTCGGTGACATGAGTTCACCCACGGTTCTGTGAAAATTCCATTCAAAAAAAGAGCGACACCCCTTTTCTACTAATGGAATTCCAGATTACTATGACGACCTCATAGTGTTCTACAAACCAACTGCGGCATAGTTGGGATCACAAAAAGGTCTAGATTTTGTGTCTGAAGCTTATGACCATGGAAACGACCTATAAGCCAATAGCTTTATGCTAACAATGCGTTAGCATCCACACCTTGGTGGTCCAACCGACCACATGACGAGTCACAATCAACATTGAGGGCAAATATTGACCAGTGTGTCGTAATTAAATGTTGATACGAGGACTCTTCAAGATGGACCTTGAGAAACGATATTTCTCATCAGGTTCTTTTGATGTTTGGAGAAACATCTTGAAGTTGAGAGCATCGTGACACGGCACACTAGTTGTATACGTCACGCTCTTCAAACATCATGTGGATGGCTTCCGATCATACCAAAGGCATGGTGTAGCACTGGCTATCCAATTTGTTGGAACAAAACAAACCCCCGAGAGAGACCATAATGACTACGGTGTAGTCAAACCATGCTTCACTGACCTGAAAGGTCATGGTGAAGTGACGCAAGCCCCTTGGTTGTGGAGACGTTTGAATTGATGTACATTTCCGTATGCAAGTACAGTATATTTTTGGATGTTATTACGGTAATATCCAGGATTGTGGTGGTTTGTCACATGTATTCGCTGAGGGCGATACCCTCTACAAGTGCCTTGGATACGGCATATGAAAAACTCTATTGAGTAGAAGTATCAAATGTACACAATGGAAGACAGTGAAGCAACACGGATTGTTGCAACTTGGCAAAGACAATCCATTGACGGGTTCTCGAATGGAACCCTTGAAAGCGAGTACATAATCGTAAATGGATTTAGGAACCAGTTGTTCAAGGATCACCGGATGTGATTCAGAAGTGTTCGATCAAAATCACATTGAATTGACACCTCAATGGTGTTATTTCAACGTGTACCACAATGATTGTGATCGTGATACACCCGTTTGGTGAATACCATACGATGAACACTTTGTTCGTGGATAGAATCCATGGTCGTTGAGATCGTTTATCTCAGCTAACTTAGTTAAAAAGCAATGTACTTTTGGCAGGGACGTGAGTGGCAGCCTATGGAACCCGTTTCAGACAGAAATGAGGAGATGATGGTTGAAACTAAGATCATCTAGGTCGGAGCATTGTCATGTCTAATGACGGACATTGACGACAATTTCACGTGCCAGTCGACCAATGCCGCCTCCTTCAAAGACCAGTGATCTTTGAAAGGAAAAACAAGTGTGGTCAGCAACCATGTCTTAGGATCTTGGTGTCTCCTAACCCTAAGAAAAAGATAGCATGCGAGTTGTATGGGCTTAGTGGAGCTTGGTTGAGTTCAGCCAACCAACCCGCAGGTACTGAAAGAGGTCTTGTAGACCTACGCGTGGTCATGAACACGTAGTTGCAAACCGAGAGGACTGATATCCAGATCTTGGATTGCACTTATTGACAATGTTGCGGGGAGGTGCCACCTTGGCAAGAACCCCTTGAAAGAGATAATGTCCGAATGACATGGGAAGTATTGTGTGGACCTGGACAGTTTTCATAGGGACGCTTGGTTCATTGGTTGCAAGGACGCTCCATGCAAAGGGGGAGGAGGTATCACCACAACAGTTTGTTGAACCCGTACCACACAAAATGTAGAAAAATTCATCCTATGTACCATCTTCCAAACTGGCAAGACATTGTTGATAATGTACGTCCCAAAAGGCATCGACTATGCCATTGATACACATGTGTGATGAGTCTTTGGTGAAAACTCATCAACACTTGTGAAGAGCGTACAAGGATAGTACGTGTTTCATCTTGGCAAGAGCCAAGGATCACACGATCAACACTGGATGTTGTACGGTAATGACCATAATCACAAAAACCACAAGTGTGTGGTTGATTGTGCGTGAACATGACGAAACCGTGTTGCGAATGACAAGAGTTCAAACGTGTGATTTTGTTTACACTTCTTGTTGCATGGTTTGCATCATGAAGTACGCGATGATCAAACCTCCGTGAGCAAAGACAAACCGGGACGGTTCGAAGCAAAAGGGGAGGAATTAGCGTACGTACCATTTTTAGGGTTGAAATGGCCGTTAAATAATTATCAGGTGCTTCGGGTACTCGAGGCTCAAGTTTCGAGGAGCCAAAGCCCGGAAAATATCATAGGCTAGAGTTTGGTTCGACTCTAGCCTAGAAAACATCTGTGGCCGGATTCTAAGTGAAAGGAGTGCCGCGATGGAAAATCCATTGCGTCACTCCTCCTCCACTCTTAGCTTGTCGCTAGGGTCCTGTTCCAGCGTGGCAATGCCACGTGGAACGATTAGGGTAGGATTATTGTTTTGTGTCCACGCTCTATGACGACTATGTCCATTGTGGCGTGGTTTGTCTTTGCCAAAATGGCTGAGGCAACCATTCGCCCCTCCTCGTTTGGACTGAATAATCTGAGGGCTCCCGTTCTGGTCTGTTACAGTCAATCCTACAATTAGCCTATCAAATGGTCGATTACAGCATGGCTACGTCCACTTCCGATTGAGCTATTGGCACGGTTCTTCTACAGGATCACAGCAACGGAGAGCAACCGGTCGTGTATATGTTGCAAAAGTTGCCCGGACCGGAACTCAACCAAGCCGTATACGAAAAGAAGATGACGGCGGTCATGCATGCATTTCAGACTTGGCGGTGCTAGCTTGAATGCCGTCGAAGTGTCATGTGCACAGACCATCATGCATTGAAAAGTTCAAAGGCGCAGCCGAACCTCAGTTGGCGTCAAACCTTATGGATGGATTTTCTCAAATCCGGGTTATACTACAATGTTGAGTACCGGCCGGGTAAAATCAACCCTGCATATGCGCTCAGCCACCGACCAGACTTAATGACCGAGTCAGCGACACTTCAACTTCAGCGAGATCCATATCTCGAGAAATAATTCACACGTGGCTATGACCAACATGGCAGATACGAGAAGTCCAAGCTCTGGCACAATGCACCCTATTGACAATAACGATTCACTTGCTAGGTTGTCGTACCTCCGAACGACAAGATCCACCGCATGTTTCTCGAGGAGTGTCATAGCACCGGTCCCGGTGGATATTTCCGAGAGGAATAGACGCTGAAGAAGCTGGCAAAGCACTAATGGTGGGAAAAGATGCAAACAGACGTGGCCAACTTCCACAAATCCTGTGACACGTGTCAACGACAAAAATCCCGTGGCACACAGCCAGCCAGACTTCTGCAGCTGCTCCCCATTCCGATGGAACCATGGACTGACATTCCCACGCACTTCGTCACCAGATTACTGGTCACACATGAGGGGATGATGAAATGCTTGCGGTTTTCCACATGTTTTCCAAAATGCCCCACTTTATTCCGACGACGACCACCATCACCGCAGAAGGAAGAGCATGGCTGTTCCTAAGCAACAGCATGCGGCTACACGGCGTATCGAGAACCATCACGAGCGATAGAGATGGTCAATTCACAAGCCGCTTCTGGCGCGAACTGATGACTCGTTGCGGCAATCGGATCCAGCTTTCCACGGTGGTCCACCCTCAAACAGGCGACAAAACCGAGCGGACCGATCAAACGCTCAAACAACTTCTTCGAACATTATGCGAGCCGCATGGAATGGATTGGGCAGCCAAACTGGCGACCGCCAAACTCACATATAACTCAACAATGTCCACCACAAGAGGTAAACTTTCATTCGAAGTGGTGTTTGGCAAACTTCTCGCCACACCAACCGGACTTCACAGCCAAAGCAACATCCTTGCGGTCGAAATCCAACGTCGTTATTTCTCCACCATCTGGGATAAAATGCGACAGACGCTCGCGAAGACACAAGCAGAGATGAAAAGACCAGCCGACCAACATCGTAGCAACGACGTGTTCGCAAGTGGCGACAAAGTTCTCCTCAACTCGGCAAAAATCAAACTCCGTGGAGCCGGATGTTCGAAGCTAAAACCCCAATGGTTGTGACCATTTGAGATTGGGCGCATGAAAATCCCTGTGGTTGCGCGACTCCCCGAGACTATGCAAGTTCACCCGGTGTTCCACACATGCAAATTCAAGCACTACTAGGACCCCGGTGAGAACTTCCCTAGCAAAAATGTGCCTCTCTCTCCTCTTGCACAAGTAGACAAGGACACAGAGTATGTCATCGAGGACGTCCTCCGCCATTGAAGACGTGGAAAGACGACGAAATATCTTGTCAAGTGTCACTGCTATGACGCCGCACACAAGAACTGGGAACCCTATGACAACCTTTGTGACGTCAATCATCTAATTGACGGGTACTACTACCGTCACCGAGCCACATCTGTACGCGCGCCGGGACGTCACGACTACTAGGGGGTAGTGTTATGTACCACACGCACATGAGTCCGTAATCTTTCCGAGTGGGCATTTGTGTCAGTACAAAAATGGCCCTCCGCGCTTGGAGACCCATATTTTCACTTCGACGGACGAGGGCAATTCGGCCAACTTGCCTCACCCTCCGACACCCCTTTTTGCAAATTGTGAGATCTTCGACCACTTTCGATAATCATGGACAGAAGTGTCACAACCTTTCCGTACACTTCTCGATGCATCGGGATATGGCGAGTTTTATAAAGATGCATCTCGCATCTTTGCCGTTGATCTTTGAAGCACCCCGATTCTTTGACGGAGCTTCTCGACTCGACCACTCACAACACGACTCCACACGCGTCGCTCGACAATCGACTTAATGACTCCGACTACGCTCCATTTGTAACTCGACAAGTACATACATACATACATACATACATACATACATACATACATACATACATACATACATACATACATACATACATACATACATACATACATACATACATACATACATACATACATACATACATACAGACGTACATACACACACACATACATACATACATACATCCATACATACATACATGCATACATACATACATACATACATACATACGTACATACATACATACATACATACATACGTACATACATACATACATACATACATACGTACATACATACATACATACATACATACATACATACATACATACATACATGCATACATACATGTGTGTGTGTGTGTGTGTGTGTGTGTGTGTGTGTGTGTGTGTGTGTGTGTGTGTGTGTGTGTGTGTGTGTGTGTGTGTGTGCGCGCGCGCACGCGCGTTAGCGCGCTCGCGATCATTTTGACACTTGTCATCGAATTAAAGTTACTTATAATTATAAATTTCTCACGTTTCCCAAATTCTCAAACCATGTTCTGCCTTCCAACTTCTACATGTTCACCATGTACACTCCGTTCGGCATAACATAGAGAAGGGGAGAATCATTTTAAATGTATGAATGAATTTAGTAAGGGGAAAGATTCATCCAATAATATGAGGATTTAAAATTGTATTTTTCTGATTATAGTGGATGAATAATGGTAGTTTTGCATTGGGAGAGGTTACGATCCTGCTGCCGGGCAGAATGGGGGGAAGTGAACAGTCCGTTGCAATAAAGGATAAAATGAGGTCGTGTTCACTGATGCCAGTGTTGGACTAAATGTCGGCGGGAAATGGTCGCATTCATTTGGGAACTCTCAAGGCCACGGTTGGCATTCGTTGTTTCGTATTTCATTCAGTTCAGGGTTGTTCCAGTCCTCGCCTATATTTCAATTCGCTTTTCTGCCGCCCTTTCTCGATGTCCACAACCTTTACGCTGCGGCTCAGTGGATCTCGAGGTCCGACAAAACCACTCATGGTTTTGTCGGTTTGTCGGCTCCTTACCCTTTCCATGTTGTAGCACACCCCGTGGAAGAAAATATCCAGATACCCCGGGTTCAGAAACCAAACTCGTCAAACCCCCCGTCGCCGAACAATTGGGCACAGGTCGCCCCACCCTTCATTTTTTGATCCCCAAAAGCCCCGTCTTCACATTTTGGGTCACAATAAACCCCGCGATGGCCCGCGAGTAGATTGTTTCATTACAATATACCCCGACATGAGGGTTATATTGTAACGTCACAATATACCCCGTTTCCGTATTGAGTCGTCTAAGGTATTTTTAGCATTTTTCCTAGTTCTCGGAACACGTCCTAAGAAACAGATGGAAAAGTCTCTTATCGTCAGGTGTCGTCTTTGAATTGCTCGCGTGTTTGTTTTTCAAACCCCACCTCCCCAAATGACTTCGTGCTATGCACCCCCCC
>SZWC01002792.1:19246-36369 GCA_023375785.1 Penium margaritaceum | reverse complement strand
GTGGGGGGGGGGGGGGGGGGGGGGGGGGGGGGGGTGGTCTCGACCTCGTACAGATCTCGACATCAATGTGCGAGGTCTCGAATTTGCACGATTGAGGGCGCGTTCCGGCATGTGCTTTTCTATATCACGGCAATGAAACATTGCATGGAAGGTCGCGTACAAAGCACACTATAATACAGCAAGATCAACGGAATTATTTCTCAAGTTCGAACGTTCTAGTGGTTTAGATATAGACAAACCAGGTGCATATGCTTATATTGTCTACACTTCTCTATCTTCATACGCTGAGCCACGTCAGCCCCTGCAGTACGCATTAGAAGATTTGACTTCAAGCGAGCGACGAGTTGACAAAATGTAGCAAATTGCCAACTGCTGCCACAGGCCAGTTACACTCTAAAACACGAAATTTGAACGTCACGCTTGCATTTCAAACCCTCTACTCCACTTGCACTTCATCTCGCACCTCTGAAAGCACTTGCCACTTCGGTATGATACGAGATTCTCGTACCGTACCAACGTGGCAGCCTGCCTGTCTCGGTCTCATCTCGTCTCGCTCGAGACGTGCGAGATTGTCTCGATCCAGTGCGGTACGAGACATTCGAGACGAGACAGTTCGAGATTGAGACCGATCTCGGTCTCGATTCAACAGCCTTACCTAGAGGTTCTAGCTGTGTGTGGAGAATATAAGTGAGTGTGGGGAAACCTCCACGGTGTACACACGTCAAGGACCTGACAAGTTGGGAGTCACGAGGTGAGTGTTGTGATGTGAGTTGTCCACGTCTGTCTTTTACAGCTCACTATGACCACTCAACCGTGTTCACACTCGTGCAGATACATGACATGGGTACCACTGGAGCCGCAACGTCGTCTAATGGTAATCCACATATTTGCAGCTACTGGATGTTGGTTTTTGTGCATCCTCATTGTGCTCTGTTGTGTCCTCCCGGCTTCTGTACATCAGCGTGCAGATGACTGACGGCGAGATTCGACGCTGCTGTAGTGTCGTCCAGTGGAGCCGAAGCACGCTGAAGCCTACTCGCAGTTCGCTGGAGCCTCCTCTCCACGGCGACGTGCTCAGCTCCATCGGCAGGCCTCCTCGGCGGTCGGGCCGCCGGTGGTCACTGCCACCGCAGATGTTGTCTGCATGCGTCAGGCGCTGGATCTGACTGTATCGTTGCGTTTACAGTGTCATGCTCTGCCTAGGGTCCGTGTCTTGTGTTGCGTGGCACTGTTTGGCGTCATGGACCATCGTAGGCACTGCCTGGGTTCAGGCAACCATAACTCTTTGTTGCTATTTTTTGAGCTGATTCTGACCGCAAGACTGCGTTCGCAGCGTCGGTATTTTGGTATGGTCCAGCTTTCAGGCAAAACGGACGACGCCCGGGTTTTGGGCTGTCGGCCGTCTGGTAGGGCTCACCGAGAAAACCCTGTCTGATTGGCTGGTTAACTGAGTAACAAGTTCTACAGAGCTGGGAGGGGGGGGGGCTATAACTTGGAGAGGTCTCCCGTTGTTGCTTATTCTTCATTCCTAATTTGTCACTTTCAGTTTTCAGTTGCTTTCTGGCGCTAACACTGGCGTACGTGTTTCTGAGTAACAAACCCAGAGCTTCCAGACTTACACTCTAGAGCAGTAGGCTGAGGGGGCAGCAGACTTGAGCAACGAGCGTGAAAGCCCGCACGCTGCATCAACAACGATACTGCCCCAACATGTTGCCTAGCTTTTCTTTCCTTGTATCAGAGCCAGAGCGTAGCAGCAGCAGTAGAAGACTGGCGTACATGTGCCAGACAACGCCGACGGACCCCCATACGTGTCAGTGTAGGGGAAATGCTCCCGGATTTTTTCCAGCAGCATTGACCCGCCTGGTGCTGGCGTCAGAATTTTTCCCATTTCCACTAGGCCAGGGGAAATGCTGCCGGATTTTTTCCAACAGCACTGACCCCCACGTGTGATGCAAGGAGGTGAGCGGCAGGCCGCGTCCGACACCTGCGGGCGACGACGCACGTGGCAACGTCACCCAGGTGCAGTGACTGGTATCAGCAAGCAGCAGCAACAGCAGCAACGGGCAACAGCAGTGAGCAGTGGCAACAGCAGCGTCGTGCAGCAGCAGCAGCGTGCAGCAGCAGCAGCCGGCAGCAGCAGCAGCGCGTAGCAATTTGCAGCAGCAGTAGCAGCCAGCAGCATTAGTAGCTCGGAGTAGCTCGCAGTAGCAGCACCAGCCCGTAGCAGCTTGCCGCAGCAACAGCAGCCCGTAGCAACAACAATAACAGCAGCGAGCAGCAAGAGCAACCGTAGCAGCAAGCAGCAGCAAGTAGCAGCAGCAGCCGGCTGTAGCAACAGTAGCAGCGAGCAGCAGCCGGCAGCAGCCAGCAGCAGTTGTTGCTGCTTGCAGCCCGCAGCTCACCACGAGAGACGGACTGCAAGCAGCGAGCCCGCTGCTCGCTGTGAGCAGCGGACAACGGGCAGCGAGCAGCGAGCTCGCAGCTCGCATCCCGCTATCCACATCGAGCAGCGAAGCTCGTTGTGCCAGACGAAAAGAAGGAAAAAAAAGAGGCAATAAAAATCCCCCATCCGAACAGCAGCTGCCATAGCTGTTGTAGCAGCCACATCAGCCGTAGCAGCCCGCAGCAGCAGCGACAACAGCAGTTGCAGCAGCAGCAACAGCAGTTGCTACTGCCACAGCAGTCGCAGCAGCAGTAGCAGCAGCTGCAGCAGCAGCAACAACAACAGTAGTTGCTACTGCCACAACAACAGTAATAGCAGCAGCAATAGCAGCAGCTGCAACAGTAGCAGCAGCAACAATAGCAGCAACAGCAACAACAGCAGCAGTAGGGACAAGTAGTAGCAGCGGCAGCAACAGCAGTAGCAGCAGCGACATCAACAACAGCAGCCGCTGCAGCGGTGCAGCAGCGGCCCCAACAACGGCCGCTGCTGATGTCAACATCCAGCCGCTGATGTCACTGTTGATGTCAGTGCGGAAATGGTGATGATCATGATCCTTGTCATATTCACCGTCATCAATTCTGTGCTCTTTGTCGGGGTCCATGTTTGGGTGTTCTTCCTTGAGCGGATCCCCAATCGCATGGAAGTCATCAACATGTACGTCAACGTACTCACCGAGTAGTTTTTTGGCTTCCACACACTTGTTTGTTTCGCTGAGTTTAGTGCGAGTTACCTTTGACGGCAAGGTTGCCGTAGCTTTGGCCATTGTGCTCGTATTATTATTCCTCAAATTGTGGAGTCCACTCAGGGTACATGGTGAGGATGTCACCACCTTTGTTAGCCTTGGATAGTCTGGTACTTTCTATACCTTCGTGTGTACAACTGGCGTGTCAAAACCTTTTTGTGAGGAGTCACCTTACAACCTGTCAAAAGGTGTCATCTCCCTCATACCTAACTTTGCTCTCACAAATAATGAGGCCACTAGGAAAGTATTCTACTGTGCTACGCTGCTACAGATGGTACAACCACATGATAAGAAACTATATTTTCCTTGGCCACATTGGTCAGCACAATGACGTAGTAGAAAACCTAAAGCACCTAGGAAAACAGCAACAAAGAAAAGTGAAGGGGTCAAAAGAAAATGACTACTATGTAAAAGGTAAGGAGGAGGGGAAAGGGGCTACTCTAGCCTATAGAATGCACCCTAGCACACTCTTCCCTTACTCTTCTTGTCTTCCTTTTTGTCTTCCATTCTTCCTTGACCTCCGCTTGAACTTTCTTGGCACGACTTGCGCCTCATTCAAAGCACCTCACTTGTGCCTACGGTGATGGGGAGAACCTAAAGAATTATCAAGGTGTTGCCATCCTTCCTTTTGAAGTGCTCTCAGGTCGTGAGATTCCCTGGTCTTGGGTTGGAGGTGGTGACATTGGAAGGAAGAGGAAAATTGATGGTTTGGGAGTGGACACCCCCACCCTGTCCACCAGAAATTTACTTAGCTCCCTGGAGAAGTGGAGAAGCTGGCAGGATTTGAAAAAATTATGATGGATCTCGTCAGGAGCTTTCCAACACACTTTACGTCACTTTAAAATTCAATATTTTTTATCCATATCCTCCTCTTGTATTTTGTTTCTGCGTGTAGCTGTTGGCAATATTTTATCTATGCCATAGCTACCAGAACCGTTGTAGAGTTAGTCACAAGGGTTGTCCTACCTTGAAGACTAATGCCATAGCCTTGATTTGAACTTTTACACGGAAGTCAATGTCGGAGTTCACAAAATGTCATCCAAAGTTCGCTGGAGGATTTTCCCCCACCTCGTCACTCTCAAGTAATCATCATCAATGACCCATGCAAGGACGCTTGAGTATCTCGTATATCTGGAGGTCCATTTCTGTTTTTCTCTCGTTCCCTCATTCTGGGTCTCAAACGAGGGGAAGGATTACCTTGAACTTGTGAGTTCACACGATTTTATCGGTTTAGAAACTCAAATTCTACACAAAATGAGCTTCAAATGTTTTTATGTGTCGGTACAAAATTGTGGCGTACGAGGCACGATCGGTGATTTTGCGCTGTCTTTCCTTGTAGTGCAGTCATTCTCACTCTCTCTCTATCCCTCATCCTTGCTTGCTCTTACTAGCAAGGAGGGGATGCGGGTGAGGACAAGAGGCCATAAGCCTTAACCTTGAGGTCCTTGTGGTCTCTCAACCACAAGGACCTCAGTTGGCAGCTCAACACACCGGTTGAGCCGCCAACTTGATCGCCGGCTAGTGGCGAGCTGGCAGGTGGCCGATCAATTACTTGACTGGCCACTAGCCATCCAGCCGGCCAGCCGCCAGCCGGCCAGCGGGGTGCAAGTGGCTGGCCACCAGCCAGCCCTTGCTTTAGCAATGGGTGGTTGCAAATCACCCCCTTGCCTTTTTCGATGTGGGAGGGCCAAACTGGCACTCCTCCTATAGTTTGGTTGTAGAAGTCATGTAAGGGCAATGAAATTACCTGATGGAGGAGTTTTTTACAATGTCGTGAGAAATGACATTTCATGAATGACATGATTCGTAAGCCGGGTTTGAGATCCAAACCAAGGGTGGTTGAAGTGGAAAAACTGTTGATGGAAAACTTTAGATCTGCTAACTTTGCAAAATCCTCCAACTGTAAATTAGATATCTACACGATCGGTCTGGAGGACTTACCCAATAAGCGACCACAAAATCATCCTCGGGGAAGATCTTCTATGTTGACACAATCCACTTGTAGACTGGAGCAATATAGCAGTCCATGTGGAAATCAATGGCAGAAAATAACATGTGCTTCTAATCAAGCGGCCCATGACGCAGCGGCAATTTCAAGAAGCAATAGAAGTGGAAACAATAGATGTGATGCAATCGTCATAAAATGCCACCCTCCTGCCTGGTGATTTCGTTCACAGAGCAGTTCTGAATTTAGGAACGCTTAATTTTTTCACCGGGTTCCTAATTTCCTAATTTCTTGGAATTTGTCAAAGGTCAGGAGGTCATACGTTAATTTGGCGACGGGCTATGCTCATTTGCGAGATGCCCGTTTGTCGGAAGTCTGTCCGCATGTCACATTTGCCCGCGCATCGCACATACCTACTCGGCGTGGGAAAGTAATCTGAGGCTGCAAGAGCAAATAACATACACGTTGTCAGTTTATTGTCATACGCTGACGACAGCTTGTCTACCAATCCTGTCCTATCACAGGTGTAGCTCGTACACCTTTTCTCCTCAAAATGGACCGCTATCTCTCGAAAGTGACACCCAAGGAGCGCTCTCGTCGCCTCATGCACACTCAACATCACCGTCCTCCTGCGTGTCCCCCGGCACCACGTCGTCCAGTCTGAAGGCCTCGCAAGTATGTGTCGCTCACTGTCGATGCTGCTGAGGAGCCCCGCATGAGTGTGCAGCTTAACTACTCCACGTACGTCGACAACGACGACCGCGAGGAGAACCCACTCTCCCTACCGTCATGAATTCCCCTCGTTTGGTGCCAGATGTCATCCATCACATCCTCGCAAAACTCAATCACAACTTTCGTGACCGTTCTTCCGTGTCCTCCGCGTAGGGTCTGGAATCACAGTCCTGGGTCTGGTTCTTCTGGCACGACACGGACTCCATCTCCCAAACGGCGTCCTCCAACAGCAGCAAAAATAGGAAAGGCCCCTGCCACGTCGCCAGAAAAGCCAGCCAAGAATACCCAGCCCCACAAAACAAGGCTCCGATCTGGTGCCCTGACGATAAAGGAAAATGTTTAGCAACAACAGAAGCAGTGCCATTGCTGATGGCGAAGATTCAACATCACCCTCATCTGATGGCCAGGACACCGACGATTTAACAGAAACGGAGTGCCTTGCCGTCCAAGTCATGTCAAACACCACCACCGCAAATACCAGTGCATTTGATGGGTGGCAAAGGAGGCCGCGAGCATGGCAAGTATGCAAACTGGTTCGGTTCTTGACACTCCATAACCATTTTCCAGGCATACCAGTCACAGCCATCGGCTTACGCAATCGTGCAGCATCTTTGCCGCATGTTTCTTACTCTGGATGGCTATTGCGTGTTTGACCACCTCGTAGCAAGCACTGTCTCCGGCTGGTTTGTTCAGGGTACAAAATTCGTGAAGAAGCACTATGAGGAGGATGTTTTGATATGAAGTGCAGCAACAACATCCGCACCAGTGAGCAACAAAAAAAGGAAGCATGGATGTAAGGGAAAGAGGTCCTCGCTGTCAACGCAGCCAGCAATAATGGCAGAGATACGGAAGACCTTCGAAGTGGACGGTGCTGCTGGCGTTGTACTCAACAAAAACACTATCAGGCAACAAGTTCGCGGAATTATTGCGTGCCATTCACCTGATGAGCTGGCAAGCACGGGGCTCAAGGGTTTTGGTCATTTGTGGGTGTGTGTGTTCATCACGCGGGAGCTTGGGTGGGCATGGATCGCTGGCACGGCTGCAGAGCAGAAGGTGCCAGCGGACTGGAAGGAAAAGGTGCTGAAATTCCATCAGCAAGAAGCATGCATGGTGACCCTGTACGGGATCAAACCATTCATGGTGCTCAACGCCGATCACACCAACATCCAACTCATGACAGCAGCAGGACACACATACGCACCAAAGGGCTCCGATGACGTCGGCATCCTCAGACTCGATGACAAGCACTACATAACTGCAGTTGTCACAAGTTTGATGAATGGGGAGCTCCTACCCATGCAGCTCATGTTTCCTGGCAAAACCTCCTGGTGTCTGTCTTGAGGAGAGAATGCCATCCAACTCTTCGAGTCCGGGTGGAATATGATGTTCACCTGGACCCATTGTGTGAACATGGACATGAACCACAAATGGGTGTGTACAATTGTCGTGCTGTACTACAAGCACACATGCAGTGTGCTCAGAGTCAAGGAGGGCAAGACCGACATCCTCCTAGTGTTGGAAAACATGGCGCCCTCAGTGCAGTGCAAGTTTTCAAGAATTGTTGCAAGCCAATTTTCCTTATATGCACACGGTGTACATTCTAGTGGGATGCACACTAAAGGCGCAACCTATGAACATAGGCATCATGCGTTCACTGAAAGACAAGTTGGAGGAGCTATTTGCGGAGTGGGGCTCAAAATGAACGCAGGTTGGGGAAACCGGCGACATGGCAATGAAGTTCATGAAGGAAGCTGCCTGTGCATGGTTCCATGAGGCATGGGTGTACTTGCGTGATGCCGAGCCACTCGTGAAAAACGCATGGGCCAAGTCCAACTTCCCCCATGTGTTCGACCCAAGTTTCCAACGCGCAGCAACACCATACGTAGGGTAATTATGTTTTCACACAGATGACGTGGTGGAGGAGGATGTTGCCGTGTAGGCATTTAATGAAGTTGTACTGTTTTCCTTGAATTTCTTATACACCAATGTGTCTCTTGCGATTCCTTCTCCTTGCCTCTCTGTCTGTGTCTCGCCGAATTCGACCACATAACGTAAAGTCATGAAATTAATCAAGATTTAAACTGCTATGAACATTTCCACAAAATGGTTGAGCTCATGTGCCCGCTAAAGTGAAAAGTGGAACGTCACACCTTTAATTCATCCCAGAGACATTTTAAATATTTTGATGCCTGCTTAAATTCGACAAAACATCAAATTTGGTAAAATTTGACCACAAAAAAAATCTGAAAATTGAAATCAGGAGGCAATATGGTCAATTGGTATCGTAGGAAATGGCGCACAACAACGGCTCGTCCACATGGAAACAAGGAGAGCATAGGAGATTGAGGTAACAGACGCAACAACATCAGCCTCAAAATTCGACAAGTTTGCAGCCATTCTGGAGGAGTTCGTATCACTTGACAATAAGTTTGGAGGAGCTATTTTGTGCAAACTACCTCAAGGGTTACCTCCGTAATACATCATCAATCACCGGATAAACCTGAAGTCAGACAATAGACAAATGGTCATAGAGACCTATCAGATGAGAGAACATGAGCTAACCGAGCTCAAGAAGCAGGTGGACGAGATGCTCAATCGAGGGTTCTTTAGGCCATCCACGTCACCCTACACGGTATGTGTACTTTTTGTGAAAATGAAAACAAATGAGAATGTGCATGGATTAATGAATGTTTGACGACATCACCATCAAGAACCGCTATCCCCTCCCGATAGGGAGGGGATAGCGGGGCGAGAATTTTCACCAAAGTTGACCAACGCAATGACTATCATCAGATCCCTATATCTAAGAAGGAAATCAAAAAGTCGATACTCTGCACCACATATGAGCACTTTGAGTTCACGGACATATCGTTCAGACTCACAAATACCTATGCCACATTCACGGTGGCGATGAAAACCAAATTCTGGCCGTACCTGAACGTCTTTTCCATCGTGTATATTGACCACATCCTAGTGTACAACCGCATCCCGGATGAACATAATATATGTCTCCAAAAATTTCCTTTGATTTTACAAAGAGAACAACTGTAGGGAAAAATCTCAAATTACAATTCAGTCACCGTTCAATCAAGTTCTTGGACAACATCATCGGCGGCGGACAGATCACCACGGACCCAAATAAATTGGATGTGGGGGTAATTTTAGTATTCTGTCTATTCGTAAAGAAATATGCTCGGGTGTCAGCGTTCCTCTCTACTCTCGCTAGTAAAAAGTACCAAGTGGAGTTGGTAGGATAGCAAGCAAGAACTGTTTCAATGTTTGAGAAACGTTGTGACCTTTGTGCTAACGTAACAATTGGTGGATCCAATGATGGACAATTTGTGGCCACGGGCATATTTGATTGACCAATCAAAACCGTTCTCCTCCAAGACAAAGGCGGTGGAGAACAGCCGGTCGTGTACATGTCGCAAAAACTACAAGGACCGGAACTCAACTATGCTTCTCATGAAAAACACATGCTAACAGTTGTGCATGCTTTGAACACATGACGGTGCTACCTATAATGTCCAGGATGTATCATCCGCACCGATCACCATGTGCTCAAACATCTTGTGACTCAGCCAAATCTGGACTGTCAAAAAACTCAATGGATGGAGTTCTTGAGTACGGATTCAACTACGACATCAAGTACCGACTTAGATAAACAAATCGCACGGATGCTGAAACTAACGATCAGTCTTGATGGCCAAGATCAGCATGTTGCTCATCGAATGAGACTCGTACCTTGTGAAACTGCTCACGAAGGATTACAAGGAGTTTGATGAGTATGAAATTACCAAGTTCTGGTTCGACGATCCCTATTGGTGAAGGTGGTTTACTTGCCAAGTTGCCATTCCACGGAATGTGGAGTTGCAATGAATGCTACTGGGGGAATTCCACGACACCATTCAAGTTGGAAACTTCGGTGAGGACAAGACGGTCAAGAAGTTAGCTAAATATTATTGGTTTGGCTGCATACAAAGTTATGTGGCAACAACATGCGAATCATGCGACACTTCTTGGCGCAAAAATCTCGTCGCACTCGGCCACCAAGACTGCTCCAACCAATTTCTGTTCGTCGGAGCCATGGGTCAACATCAGCATGGACTTTGTGAAAGTGTTTGCTTTACATTATAGAAGGATATAACAACATAATTGTGGTGGTGGACAGATGTTTCAACATGTCACACATTTTCCCGGTGATTACACTGTTGCCACGTATAGAACAACGCGGCTCTGTCTAAATCGGATCATACAACTACACGGAGTGCCATGTACCATTATGAGCAACAGAGATAGTTGCTTCACTAATTGTTTTTGGCACGAACTGATGACACGTTACGGCACTCGGATCAAGCTATCAACGGTGTTCCATCCTCGAATCAATGGGTAGACCAAGCGGACCAATCAGACGCTGAAACAAATCTTCCACACTTTCTGAGTCCCACGGTACGCATTGGACAGCAAAACTGCTGACTGCCAAACTCTGATATAACTTGGCCACTCCCACGCTTGACATCAACCGACGGGACTTTTCTAGCATCAAGGAAGAAACACATGAGACCCTCATGAAGACAAAAGCATAGATGAATTGAACGGTGGATTGAAATCGCAATGACAATGCATTCAGCATTGGAAAACACGTCTTACTCAGCTCTGCATACATCAAGCTACGTAGACAAAACTTCACCAAACCCAAACCCCGATCGTTGGGCCCACTTGAGATTGAGAAAATGTAAACCCTGATTGTCATCCAACTTCACCAACCACATAGCATGGAGATCCTCCCTGTCTTCCACGTCACCAAGCAAAAGCACTACTGGACCCCAGTGAGCCCCAGCCAAGATGTTGCTCCTCCACCTCACTTCAAAGCGGATAGGAATAGATAGTACGTGATCAAGGTCAACGATGGGCATCCACCTCGTGGGAAAATGAGTGAGCATATTTTTAATTGGCATGGCTACAACACCACACAAAACAGTTGGGAGCCCTATAACAACCCTTGAGACTTCGATGACCTGATTGGCGGTTACTACAAGTGTCACTATCCTAAGTTTGCTGATGCACCAAAACTTCCTGACTACAAGGGGAGAAGTGTTGCATCCCACATATACAAGAGTTCCTAAACTACGCGAGTGGATATTTCTATCTTTATAATTGTGGTTAACTGCTTGTCGACATGGGGATTTTCACATTGATGGACGGAGGGTATTTTGGTCACCTACCTCATGCTAAAATGAGTCTAGGGCATGCAGGCCCATGCTGGATGAGACATGAGCTCTGGTGGTGAGCGGGAGAAACACAGCGCCAAAATTTGGCTAAGTCTGGAACGATTGAATTAAGAATCAAGGAGAGATACAATGAGCCCTACGCTGAGCTTTTGTACTGGGTACTGGCGGCTAGCCCACCAGGCCCCGTCATCCCCGCCGCACCAAAAGGCACAGACGGGGAGTACACATGTCCCAGAACATGAAACCACAAACTGGAGGTCTCCGATGGCACCGGAACAGTCAACCGTGTGCCCGGGTCTCGACCGACAGGAAAAAATCAAATATACCCCAAACACAGCCAGACTCTACGGTGACGCACTAGCATCACCGGCTAGCCAAGCTAGGCAAGTCTAGGCCTCCTGAGACGTCGGAGCATGAAACCGGGCGTCCGGGTCTCAGTTAGAGGGTCACTAAGACTAGACCAATCAGTGTAGGGTCTCCCGAGGTACCGGTACAAACCACCAATTACCCGGGTCTCGACCACCGAGAAAACTCTACCAAGCACGTAGGCATGAACTGAGCTGCTAGAATGCACCATGCGTATCACAGAGGGAGTAAGGTAGTCAATGGAGAACCATCAGCAGAAGCTAGGAAGCTCTCTCTGCACAAGACTACTTGACAGCTCAAAGCCCATACACCAACACTCCCCCTGGGTTGTAAGAGCTGTCAACAAGGGTACCAGTTGGGAAGGTAAATACACTCCCCCTCAATGAGAGAATCCTGAGAACATGAGCTCAAAACACCTGTGTGCCCAGATACGTATGCTCCCCCTACATGCAGGAGGCCCTAGAAACTGTCGCCTGCAGAGAGCAGTAAGTCCCCCCTAGCTCAAACGATCCTGGGAGAACAATCAAGTCATGGCTAGACCTGAGAGTGGCTCTAGATGTGAAAGCGTCAGCAAGGAAAGGAAGATGAGGCTAAGATAGCTACCATGTGCACAAACCACTCGTACACTGTCCAACACCTGTCACTCACCAACTCCGGAGTAGTGTGAAAAAGGCAACTCGGTCTCACCTCACACTCCTGGCGGCTCTCAGAGATCCCAGCTGGCAGGGTCCAGGGTCTCACTCTGATCGGACTCAGAGGGTACAGGGGTGGAGAAGACGCTGCCGAATGCTCGACGGTCAGGAGAGGGGGAAGAGGCTGGAGCTCCCACATGTGGTAGCTGCCAGAAGTGCCAACCAGCAGACTCCGGTGCTGTGTGTGAAGAGCTCGTCACTGTAGGTGATATAGAGGCAGAACACTCCCATGACCGTAGGTACCCCTGCCAGTGACCAACTCACCCTGGAGACGAGAAGCACGAAGACGTAGATCGACATGCTCCTCCTGAGTGACTGTATGAAGCTCAAACTCTGCATCCTCGAGCATCGCCATCACCTCACTATAGGTGGTGGACAAGGAGTCTACCACTCTACGGAGCACAACCACCTCCATCTCTGCTACTCGAAACTGAGTGGCTGCAGATGTCATGTCTCCTGAAGCAATGTGCCTGAAAATGTCCACGGACTGAGGCAAAGGATCATCAGAAGGATGTAGATGCGAGACAACCTCTGAGGTAGGAGTGCAGGAATTGGAGATGAAGAGGGATGGACCAGGTACAGAGAAGGAGGACGGGGGTGAGCTGAAGGCTGTCCTGAGGCTGTCCGGGGTGTCGTCACTGCTCAGTATCTCAGGATCTCCATCCTGTGAGTCAGTAACCGAGGGTACTGTGGAACTGGACTCAGAATCATCTGGGCTATGTCCACTGCAACCCTCTCTGAGCATCTCGACCAGCGCATCCTGCAGTGCACGCAACCACTCCTCTGCATCCCTCAGCTCACGCTCTCTAGACATCTGTATGTAATTGCTCCCCCCCATGTACCTAGTGAAGACGTCACTAGGAGCATCCTGTGATGGAGGGGTGTCGCCGGACAATGTCTCTCGGATGGTAGCGACGTAAGTCTCCTGCGCACTGATCTGACAGCGAATCTCATCCTCCTCAGCTCGGCATCTCAGATAGGAATGACTAGGTGCTGCCAACCTGGTGAAGGACACTGACCCTGCAGTCACTGCCATAGGTAAGCAAGGCTCCAATGCCCCCCCAAGGTCTCAGGCGTCAGAATGGTGTCCCTATTAGCTGCTGCACTATCGCTGACAACTGAAGAAAGAGTAGACACAGCTGATGCAGTCGATGCAGCTGAGACTGCCGATGCGGCTACTGCTGATGATGTAGCTGATGTTGCCAATGCAGCTGATGCTATCAATGTAGCTGGTGGTGCTGATGCAGCTCGTGCAGATGATGCAACAGACACAACTGATGCTACGGCTACTGGTGAAGAAGTAGATGGAGCAGATGGTTCTGATGGAGAGGCTGATGCCGATGCAGCTGGGGATGTGTCTGATGCTGCCACTATTGCTAAAGATGGAGAAGTTGTCGAGGACGCTGCTGCTGGCGAGGCAACAGGTGGGGCAGCTGGTGCAGCAAGTGCAGCTGTACCAGCCGATACAGCTGGTATTTTAGAGGATGCAAGAAGCGTGGATGTAGACTGTGTGGATGTATCTGATGCTGCCACTGCTGCTAAAGATGGAGAAGTTGTCGAGGACGCTGCTACTAGCGAGGCAACAGGTGGGACAGCTGGTGCAGCAAGTGCAGCTGTACCAGCCGATGCAGCTGGTACTATAGAGGATGCGGGAAGCGTGGATGTAGACTGTGTGGATGTATCTCATGCTGCCACTGCTACTAAAGATGGAGAAGCTGTCGAGGATGCTGCTACTGGCGAGGCAACAGGTGGGGCAGCTGGTGTAGCAAGTTCAGCTGTACCAGCCGATGCAGCTGGTACTATTGAGGATGCGAGAAGTGTGGATGTAGACTGTGTGGATGTATCTGATGCTGCCACTGCTGCTAAAGATGGAGAAGCTATCGAGGACACTGCTGCTGGCGAGGTAACACGTGGGGTAGCTGGTGCAACAAGTGAAGTTGTACTAGCCGATGCAGCTGGTACTATAGAGGATGTGGAAAGCGTGGATGTAGACTATGTGGATGTATCTGATGCTGCCACTGCTGCTAAAGATGGAGAAGCTGTCGAGGACGCTGCTGCTGGCGAGGTAACAGGTGGGGTAGCTGGTGCAGCAAGTGCAGTTGTACCAGCCAATGCAGCTGGTACTGTAGAGGATGCGGGAAGCGTGGATCTTGACTGTGTGGATGTATCTGATGCTGCCACTGCTGCTAAAGATGGAGAAGCTGTCGAGGACACTGCTGCTGGCGAGGCAACACGTGGGGCAGCTGGTGCAGCAAGTGCAGTTGTACCAGCCGATGCAGCTGGTACTGTAGAGGATGCGGGAAGTGTGGATGTAGACTGTGTGGATGTATCTGATGCTGCCACTACTGCTAAGCCTGATCCAACAGGTGTAGTGCTAGGTGCTCCTACTCCATCCTCGGTGCTCACTGACATAGTCGATGTCGAAGTGGACAGATGCACACACCCCCCCTCAACCGGTGCAACGACACAAGCTGGTGGAGATGAAGACGTGCCAGAGACAAGACGAATATGACGCGCTGGACGACGACGACGTCGACGAGCTGGAGGCTGACTGGGAGGTGGCATGACACCAGTGGAGCGGAGGATGGAGAGAATAGCTGCAGACTGAGACGGGAGGTCCAGTGCAAAAGGTCCCTCAGAAGAAGAGGAGGAAGCTGAGGACGATGGTGTACAGGAAGAGTCAACCTGATGGGTGAAGAGGTGGTCCCTGATCTGCTGCATCATCTGTCGCAGACTCTGGAGCTCGGTGTACAAGATAGCAATAGCGCCGGTATGATGAACGGACGAGTGAGACAGGTCTGTCTGCTGTGGTGTGTGAGGGAACTCACGAGACGGGCGCCAGGGTGGATGCCACCCACTGGAACGCAGGTGACACTGGCGCCAACCGTGGCGTCCATTGCCACAGAAGTGGCAGGCAAACCCACGAAGAGCTGGATCCTGCCGTGGAAGAAGAGGACCACTCCTTTGAGAGTCATGGTGGTGAGAATGGAGAATGCCGCGTCCCGGCGGCGTAACGACAGACCACGGGAGCGGCTGGAGAGCCGCATCACTAAGATGTGGTGCTGGCGGCCACACATCAAACCCTGTAGGCGGGGACTGATGCAGATGAGCGTGAAGAACACCATGGCTCGGTGGTGGCGAGAAGGACCACTGAGAAGGCTGACAAGAGGGTGGAGGCGGTCCGTCCACCTGGCTGGCAGGCTGGTGCCACGGGTACGCGTACAGAGCGCTGGCTCCGGTCGGAGTAGAAGCCGACCACAGAGGGAGCTGGCCTGCGGACCCATGAAAAGATGCTGCCAGAGGCCGGGTCAAAGTGCCGATGGGCTGGTGACACGGCTGGGCGAGAGGAACGCTCTCTCCTGGTGGTGAAGGAACCGACCACAGGAGTGAATGGCCAGCACCACCGAGAGGTGGTGGCGCCGACGGTGTGATCACCGTGCCAGAAGGCAACCCGTGATAGGAGTGTGCATGAGAGGTACTGTGTCCCGGCGGTGTAGAAACTGATCACCGGGGCACATGGCCGGGATGACCACGGGGAGGTGGTCCCGGTTGCGGCCTCAGTGGGTCTGAGGGTCGCAGATGAAGAGGGTGAGAGTGCAGAACACTATCAGTGGGCGAGGGAGAAAATCCCTGTGTGAGATAAAGGGCCAGGAGGTGGCCCGGCCATGGCAACATCGTGCCGAGAGGAATGATGAGATGTGAAGATGTGAGAGGTTCTGGCACCGTCTGTAGGTGATGCAAAAGGAAGGGAAGAGTCCTGAAGAAAAGGGCTGTAGTGCACGGTGGACGTACTTGTGCTAAAACGGAGGAAAGGAAAAAGCAAAAGGGTATGAAAAAGTTATGGGAAAAATTCCCCTTTTCTAAAAGTAAAGGAAAGGAGAAAAATAGAAACTAAAAATGAAAAGAACTGGTTGGCTGAAGGGATAGTATTACAGAAATACCCCCCGGGGTTAACGAGTGCCTCTGTTGTGTTGCTTCTTTTCTCGCTTGCACCTGTAGGACCTACCATTATTTTTCTTCGATGAAGTGGCCGGGTCAAATCCGGCATGTGAGACAAGCGTCGATTGGAAACCACCCACGATCACGTGGGTGACTTCGCACCCACGCAAAAATCGTGGGTGGGTTTTGCCGCTCTGAGGTGCCGACGATGACGTCAGCAGGGACTGCGCGAGAGCGAGGCTGGGAGCGAGTGAACGCGAGCAGGAGAGAGGACTGTTCCTGAGCGAGAGAGGGAGCGGCCGGGTCCGTGAGAGCGAGAGAGAGCCTGCAGGCAAGAGAGAGCCAGCAGGCACGAGAGATAGAGAGCTAGCAAGAGAGAGAGAGAGAGAGAGAGAGAGAGAGAGAGAGAGAGAGAGAGAGAGAGAGAGAGAGAGAGAGAGAGAGAGAGAGAGAGAGAGAGAGAGAGAGAGAGAGAGAGAGAGAGAGAGAGAGATAGATAGATAGAGAGAGAGAGGGAGAGATTGTGGGGCGAGAGAATCGGCGGCAAGCGAGGAGAAAAGTAGGGTAGCAGAGAGAGAAAAAGGGGTTGTGGCGTCGGTCGCTGCTGCAACCGCGCTGTAGCAAGCTGCACCAACGCTGCTGCTGATGCTGCGCGCTGCTTGCACGTGCAGCTATGCCGCGTGCATGTAGCTGCAGCGCTGTTGGCACACGGCTGACACTTACACTTTTCTGTCGGAAGGCATTGTTGTTATTTTTGTAGCTACTGCCAATGGTGCTGCTTCTACCGCACATACAACAGCTTCAGTAGCACCCGGTGGGATCCTAAGGAACACTAAACCTAACTTAGGTGGAAGGTGAAAACTGTCGTTGTTGCTGTTGCAGACATGTTTGTCGCTCCCGGACACTTCTGTCTGCATGGCGCCACGTGGCACACCTCAGCTGCGTTTCAGACTCATTCTGCTGCTTTGTTGCTCACATGGCCCCCCTGTGCTCTGATACCATGCTAAAATGAGTCTAGGGCATGCAGGCCCAT
>SZWC01002791.1:188298-204943 GCA_023375785.1 Penium margaritaceum | reverse complement strand
GCATTGCGACGCAATTCCACCTGCACCAGGTGTGTGCAGATGAAGTCGAGGTCGAGAGTTGGCTGGCACTCCAACGTCTCTCGTACCGTGTCGTAGCTGGTTGGGAGTCCCCTCAGCAAGAGGAGGATGAAGCGCGTCTCTTCCACAAGATTGCCGGCCGCTCTCAGGTGCCACTTTTTGAATTTGACAAAGAAATGAGAGAGTTATGGTCATCACAAGGCGACCGTCTTACTCATAGAGAAGAGTGTAGCCCTGGCCGACCTCGTTTTGAGCATAACTCTCAATCCGACTGTTGGATGTTCGCGATAGTGGGCTCGTTGGAAAGCTTGTCTTTTGAACTTGAAGATTCTGTGGTCGATCATGAAATCCGGTGGAGGTTTCACCGCAACCTGTCACTCTCAAAGTGACGGCCTGTGCTGGCTGGAAGTGGCAGAACTTGGCTCTGATACCAAATGTTGGCACTTGAGGAGAGAGGGAGCCTTGGAGCAGCGAGTATGTGTGATTGGAAGGACATCACTTGTGCTGAAGAATGGTTGTTCAATCACTCAAAATGATGGAGTACATATAGAGCTAGAGCTTGGGCAAGTCAGCCCTCTCACAAGCCACAGTACTTAGCCTTGGAGGCTAAGGCTCACACACTAGAGTCCATAATCTCACACAAGGGAGGACATCAGCCTAGCAATCAGGCTGACCACTCACACACGACCTTGAGAGCTAGAGAATGCTCTCATGGCATACTCCTAGTGGTCACATAACCCACAAACCCATGGAGAATCGCCATGTGTCCATGGCTAGCACACAAGGATCTCACCTCACCTAAAACGTAAGGAGAGGTACCTTTGTCCTCGTCAGCACACTCTGACAAGGCAATCCTAAGACCAAGGACCTTTTTGGATATTTCTCCCATCAGGTCTTGACCCTGGACCTCTTGCCTTTTTCTTTTCTCAGGCTAAGGCATGGAGCCATCACCCATGCCCACCCAGACATCGACGGTCCATGACCCCTGAAACTACAAAAATTCATTTCTCCCAATCCGACCGTTGGATTGGCCTCAAACTTGGATCGTAGACATTTTGCCACCTGATCTTTCCAATGGAGAAATGAGATTGGCGATCGGAGCAGGCATCTGGTACTTTCTAGGAACGTACTCCTGTGGACCTCAAACTGAGCCAGATGGCTCCTTTCCTAACAAAGAGAAGGGTGGATTTCTCTCCATGGCCGAAAATGTCATGCGCATCAAGTGTGGAAACGGCATCATCGTCCAAGCCATGGGCGAAGGAGACAAGGTGATCATGTTCAACGTGAATGGTGCTTAGAAGGCAGTCAATCTTCAGAAGGTGGTGTACATGGCCTCCTTCGCAGCCAACTTGCTGTCCGTCGTATAAATCACCAACAACATGACAGTGGTGTTTACCAAGAAGGAAGCGGTGGCCCTAAAAAACGAGGACATCCAGATTTTGTACACCAAAGACGATCTCATGCTTCAAGTTCCAAGAGTCGACGGCCTCTATGTACTTCAAACCAAAGTCACCAAGGTGTCGGATAAGGGACTCGTATGTCCCAATAAGACAGTGGCACCGGAGTCAAAGGATGCACCACCGACAACCGCTACGGCAACCACATCAACCAAGGACACTAACGCTGAGCTTTGGCACCAGCGATTTGGCCATGTGGCCAACAGCACACTGCAGAAGATGCACGAGCAAGAGGTAGTCCGCCAAATGGAAGGATGCACCATGAAGCACGGCGGAGGGTGCGAATTGTGTGAACCATACTTCCAAGCCAGGGTAAAGAAGAAGCCGTTTGGGAGAGGAGGTCAACGAGCCGATCACGTCTTAGAACTGATGTATAGTGATGTGTGTCGACCCTTTTGCACACCGTCTAACGGAAGAAGCAAGTACTTCCTGACTATTATTGACAACCACAGCCGCATGTTATGGATCTACTTCCTCAAAACAAAGGGAGAGGTCAAGCAGAAGCTCTTGGAGTTCATCGCCATGGTAGAGAAGTAAATGTTCAAGAGGGTAAAGACACTCTAAAGTGACAACGGGGATGAGTACGAGGTATGCAAACCTTGGCTCAAGCATCATGACTTCCGCCACAAGCAAACCATCCCTTATAACCCCCAAAGCAGCGCTGTAGCCAAGAGGATGAACCAGATCCTCCTCGGCATGTTGCAAAGCATGCTCTTTGACGCAAGGCTCCCACCTTGCTTTTGGGTAGAAGCAGCAAAAATGGGCTGCTACCTCTTGAATCACACACCAGCAACCGCCTTGCAGAAGCGTTGAAAGGAGCAGGACAAGCAGCTGAAGACCCCACAAGAAGCATGGTCAGGAAAGAAACCCAACGTATCTCATCTGAAGGTGTTTAGGTCAACTACATGAGTGAAGATCCTATCAGGAGAAGGTGGAGGCAAGCTGGATGCACGTTCCAGGAAGTACGTCATGGTTGGGTACGACATATCACACAAAGCCTATCGGCTTTGGGACCAGGCAACCGGCAAGCTCGTGAGGAGCGGCGATGTCGTGTTTGTCGAATGCATCCTAGAAAAGGGAGAGCTGCTAGACCCGAACCTCGCTCCCAAAGTGGGAGATAGTGTTGCTTGAGTTCAGAGACCAAGCACCTAACAATTGGCTCGCTTTGCCAGCTGGTGGTGGAAATGGGAGAGCAGCTGTGGATGATGACAGAGCATCTGATACGGACACGGATACCGAGGCGTCAAGGGCTTCCGAGTCTGACTTGGAGTCTGATGACTCTTGTGACGACGAGTGCGACGACGACGATAAACCACCACCTATGGAAGCACCAGCACCAAAGCAAGAAGCCGTACCACTACCCCGGCGTGGTTTGCTACCAAAGAGAGCACCTTTGCGATGTAAGGACGATGGGACTAGCCATAGCTTATCGTGCATGGCTCAGGCAGAGCCATCAACAATAGCATAAGCTATGAATGGCCCACATGTGGCCAAATGGAATGAAGGCATGGACAGCGAGTTCGCGTCCATTGCCAAGAACGGCATGTGGGTGCTGGTGGATAGACCCGACAAGGCTCACGTGGTGGGATCCAACTCGGTCTTCTGAGTGAAGGAAAAGCAAGACGGTGGCATCGACAAGTTGAAGGCAAGGGTAGTGGCTAAGGGATTCTCTCAACGCCCGGGCTTCCAGTGCAATGAGACGTTCATGCCTGTCGTGACCTTTTCCTCCATCCGCTCTCTCCTTAGAATTTTGGTTGTAAAGAACCTGGAGATATACCAGATGGACATCAAGACAGCTTTTCTTTATGGTAAACTCGACAAGGAAGTGTTGATGGTGGTCCTCGAAGGAGTCAAAGCTCCCAAGAGCAAGGCGTGCAAGTTGGTTAAAACGCTCTACGGGATGAAATAGGCGTCAAGGATTTGGTCCAAAAAGATGGACGGTGGCATGACCGGCCTGTGCGAGATGACCCGAGCATGTGCGTGTGCGATGATAGGAGAGGGCTGATGCTGGTTGCGCTCTATGTCGATGATGTGATCATCTGCTTGTCTTCGATAGATCTGCTAGATGAGCTGAAGTCTGACCTGGACAAAAGGTTCAAGACGAAGGACATGGATCCTCTTGAGTACTACCTTGGGATTTCCATCTACCGCAACGGAGTAGCAGGCACCATCGAACTCAACTAAACCAAGTATGTCGATGAGGTACTAAAGTGCTACCACATGGAAGACTGCAAACCTGTCAGCACCCAAATGACAACCGACACAAAGCTGAAGACCTCCATGTTGCCAAGCAACGAAGCACAACAAAGGGAGATGCAAGACATCCCCTACCAATCCACCGTGGGTAGCATCGTGTATGCCATAGTAGGAACTTGTCCGGTCATCTGCTATGCTGTAGGACAAGTGAACAGATTTGTGCCCAACCTCGAGACACAAGATTGGCAGGCAGTCAAGCGCATCTTGCGCTACCTGCAGAAGACACGTCACATGGGCCTCGTCCTTGGAGGCCAAGAAGGAACCGACTCCCTTTGTCTGAAGTGCTACACCAACACTGACTAAGGAGGAAATCTCGATGATAGAAAATCCACCTCTTTATACGTGTGCATCTTGAATGGCGTTGCCATCCATGAGCTTGCAGGATGCGGGATTGTATTTTCGTGTCCAAGAGCAGAGTCCATTGCTCTGTCTCAGGTGTGCAAGGTGACTCAATGGCTACATAGCCTGCTTGGTGAAATGACAAGACCACAGAAGGATGCCACGGTCGTATACGTAGACAACATGAGTGCCATCTTGATGGCTCAAGACGAGATCATCTCCCGGCAAACAAAGCACATCATCATACGTTACCAATACTCACGTGACCTACTGATGAAGAACGTCGTGGACTTCCAACACTCCGGAATGAAAACTAGGTAGCTGTCTACATGACCAAGCGGCTGGAGAGCGATTTGCACTATGCAGGCCTTCGTGGATTCAGCATGAGGAGTACAGCAGAGGAAGGATGAGCCCCAAGGCAAAGCCAAGGATGAGGGAAAGTCCAAAACGTTATGTGAGCCATACCTCCAAGGCAAGGTAAAGAGAAAGCCCTTGGAGCATCATGGACAACGTGTGGCACGAATCTTGGACATGATCAACTCCGATGTGTGCGTACCATCCGGCACTCTCTCAAACGGAGAGAGCAAGTACAACCTGGGTTTCATTGATGATCACTGTCGCAAGATGTGGTACTATGATAGGTAAGCAAGTGTTGCGAAAGGAGCCATCTGGCTCAGTTTCAGATCGACAGGAGCAAGTTCCAAGCAAGTACCAGATGCCTGCTTCGATCGCCAACTTGACTTCACCATTCGAAAGATCAGGTGGCAAAATGTCTACGGTCCAAGTTTGAGGCCGATCCAACAGGCGGATTGGGAGATATCAATTTTCGTAGTTTCCGGGGTCATTGACCGTCGATGTCTGGGCGGGCATGGGTGATGGCTCCATGCCTTAGCCTGAGAAAAGAAAAAGGCAAGAGGTCCAGGGTCAAGACCTGATGGGATAAATATCCAAAAAGGTCCTTGGTCTTAGGATTGCCTTGTTAGAGTCTGCTGACTAGGATAAAGGTACCTCTCCTTACTTTTTAGGTGAGGTGAGTTCCTTGTGTGCTAGCCATGGACACATGGCGATTCTCCATGGATTTGTGGGTTATGTGACCACTAGGAGTGTGCCATGAGAGCATTCTCTAGCTCTCTAGGTCGTATGTGAGTGGTCAGCCTGATTACTAGGCTGATTTCCTCCCTTGTGTGAGATTATGGACTCTAGTGTGTGAGCCTTAGCCTCCATGGCTAAGTGGTGTGGCTTGTGAGAGGGCTGACTTGCCCAAGCTCTAGCTCTATATGTACTCCACCATTTTGAGTGATTAAACAACCATTCTTCAGCACAAGTGATGCCCTTCCAATCACACATGCTCGCAGCTCCAAGGCTCCCTCTCTCCTCAAGTTCCAACATTTGGTATCAGAGCCAAGTTCTGCCACTTCCAGCCAGCACAGGCCGTCACTTTGAGAGTGACGGGTTGGGGTGAAACCTTCACCAAATTTGACAATCGACCACTGGATCTTCAAGTTCGAGAGACAAGCTTTCCACCGAGCCTAAGATCGCGAAGATCCAACGGTCGGATTGAGAGTTATGCTCAAAACGAGGTCGGCCAGGGCTACACTCTTCTCTATGAGTAAGACTGTCGCCTTGTGATGACCATAACTCTCTCATTTCTTTGTCAAATTTAAAAAGTGGCANGTGCCATGAGAGCATTCTCTAGCTCTCTAGGTCGTATGTGAGTGGTCAGCCTGATTACTAGGCTGATTTCCTCCCTTGTGTGAGATTATGGACTCTAGTGTGTGAGCCTTAGCCTCCATGGCTAAGTGGTGTGGCTTGTGAGAGGGCTGACTTGCCCAAGCCCTAGCTCTATATGTACTCCATCATTTTGAGTGATTGAACAACCATTCTTCAGCACAAGTGATGCCCCTCCAATCACACATACTCGCTGCTCCAAGGCTCCCTCTCTCCTCAAGTTCCAACATTTGGTATCAGAGCCAAGTTCTGCCACTTTCGGCCAGCACAGGCCATCACTTTGAGAGTGACAAGTTCGGGTGAACCCTTCACTAGATTTGACAATCCAACACTTCAGCTTCAAGTTCAAAAGACAAGCTTTCCAACGAGTCCAAGATCGTGACGATCTAACGGTCAGATTGAGAGTTATGCTCAAAACGAGATCGGCCAGGACTACACTCTTCTCTATGAGTAAGACTGTCCCCTTGTGATGACCATAACTCTCTTGTTTCGTCGTCAAATTTAAAAAGTGGCACATGCGAATTGTAGTACTCTTTCTAAGCTTTCCATTGGTGAAAAAAAATTTGCAATCCGTTGATTCGTTTGGGAGAAACGCCGTTTACAAGCTGGCTGGTCTGAGTTGGAGTAGGAGCAGAAACATACCCTGTTTTCAAGAGAGCATGTCTTTCAAAATCCCCTGTTGATGACCCTTTTTTATGGGTCGATCTGCAAGGTTTTGAGCTGCATCTTCCACTGGCGGGCTCAGTTTTTCAAAATTCCCAGTCTGCTGGCATCTACAGTCCATTTTCTGTCGGACAGATTTCTGGCAGAAGCAGCAACAGAAGTAGGGGTAGCGCGGCCATCCAAGGGCAGCGCTGAGCATCATCAAGGCTCAAAATGGCAGCAGCTGGCATTGTAACAGCAGCCAAGCCTTTGGAGAGGCTGGAGGGACGCGCCAACTTCACGTTTTGGAAGATCCGTACTCGCCTCCTTTTGGAGGAGAGGGGCTTGTGGGAGGAGGTGAGCGGCGACGAACCGGCTCCAGTTCCACAAGCAAAAGGCATCACCGCAGCGCAGGTGGTGGCGGAGAAGACGCCGCAAAAGGGTGCAGCTGATGCAGGTTCTTCTGTAGTTGTACAAGCGGCGTATGAGGAGTGGAACAAGAAGGACAGGCAGGCCTACAGGTTGCTTGTCAACACCATCTCCAACCCGCATCTTCAGTACGTGAGTGACAAGGCTACTGCAAAGGAAGGGTGGGACACGTTGTGCAAGAAGTATGAGAGCAAGGATCCTGCATTCCACATGCTTTTGGAGGAAAAGATGATGGCACTGAAAATCCAGGGTGGTGAAGGGATGGAGGCGTATCTGGACAGGGCAAAGGAGCTGGCGAAACAGTTGAGAGCGGCTGGAAATCCTATGGAAGAGACGCGCTTCATTCTCCTCCTGCTGAGGGGACTACCAACTAGCTACGACACGGTACGAGAGACGTTAGAGTGCCAGCCGACTCTCGACTTCGACTTCATCTGCACGCACTTGGTGCAGGTAGAACTGCGTCGCAATGCAGCAAAGCGCAATGGCGGCAGCAGCAGCAGTGAAGCAGCTTTCATGGCCATGGGCTCACGCAACCAGCAGCAGTAGCAGTCCGGGCAGCAAAGAGGCAAGAAGAAACGCAAGTGCCACTATTGCCAGAAAGAGGGGAACTACAAGAAAGAGTGCTTCAAATTTAAGAGGGACCAGAAGGAGGAGCAGCAGTAGCGAAAGTATCAATCTCCACAACAACAGTAGCAGCAGTCACAGCAACGGCAGCAGCAGCAGAACCAGACTAGCGTGCGCCAGTTTGGCAACATGAACGTCGCAAAGGAGGTGCACGACCGCCTCTTCATGGCGAAGTCTGATATGTCGCAGAAGGAAAAGGCGGATCTGGTGTGGTACAAGGACTGAGGGTGTACCAAGAGTCTGACGCACCACAAGGAGTGGTTCACATAGCTGCTCTCCATTCCTCCTCAGCCGATTGCTTTGGGTGATGATCGGGTGGTGTATGCTGAGGGGATTGGGCTTGTGGAGATGTGGTTGGAGACCCCATGTGGCATTGAAGTGGGAGTTTTCCATGGCGTGCTGTATGTGCCTAATGTTGCGTTTAACCTTCTCTTAGTGTCCTCTCTTACCAACATAGGACTGGGGGTATTTTTTTATGATGACTTTGGCTACATCCTCAACAAGGAAACAGGAGAGGAGTTGGCCAAGTCGGTGAAGGAGGACGACATGTACCGCGTGCTGGGGGCGACCAAGATCCTGCGTGAACAGAGTCTTCCAGCAGTGGTGCAGGCGACAGATGGCGAGATCTGGTATGCGCGCTACGGCCACATTGGCATGCGCGCCTTGCAGCAGCTTCAAGCAAAGCAGATGGTGCGTGACCTGCCTACCACCTCTAACTTTGAGCAGTAGTTATGCATCGGATGTTTGGAGGGGAAATAATACCGCGAGGCGTTCTCTTGAGCAGGGGAGCGTGCGAAAGAGGTGTTGGAGCTGGTCCACACGGACTTAGGTGGACCGATGCAGACCCAGAGCTTTGGAGGCTCTAGGTATTTTCTCATCTTCATTGATGATTTCAGCCGTTATACTGTTGTGTACTTCCTTTCCTCCAACGACCAGTGCTTTGACAGGTTCAAGGAGCTCAAGGCCATGGTGGAGAACCAATCTGGCAAGAAGATCAAAGTGTTGCGCAGCGACCGCGGTGGAGAGTACTTGAGCAAGGAATTCCAGGACTACCCCGCAGCAGGTGGCATCAAGGCGCAGCGTACCGCACCGTACTCGCCGCAGCAGAACGGTGTAGTAGAACGCACCAACCGCACCATTATGGAGTCGGCGCGCTCCATGCTGCACGCGGCTCGACTAACCTACGACTTCTGGGCTGAAGCGGTGAGCACTGCGGTGTACATCAAGAACCGCAGTCCAAGTAAGGCGCTGGAGCAGATGACGTTGTACGAGGCGTGGTTCCGCAAGAAGCCAAGCGTAGGTCATCTTCGCGCATTTGGCAGCTTGACGCACATGCACGTGCCAAAGGAGAAGCGGCAAAAGTGGGATGCAAAGAGTGTACAGATGCTGATGGTTGGCTACGACGTGGCAAGCAAGGCGTATCGTCTCTACGAGAGGGATAGAGGCCACGTCATCATCTCCACGGATGTCGTCTTCAACGAGAGTAACGTCATCAGCACCAACATCGTGTGTGAAGAGGCAGCAGAACCAGCAGCTGACGAGACAGTGGGAGTAGAAATTCTTCCTGACCCAGTTTCTCCCGATCCTTCCTCTACTCTGACAGTGGGAGAATCACTCTACTCTCCCATGTCTGATGATGCAGATACAGCAGCCTCATCGGCAGAAGCAGAGGAGGGAGATGTAGCACCACCAGCAGCAGCAGTTGTGCCAGAAGCACCGCGCTAGCCACCCGCTAACGCTCCAGCACCAGGTCGCAGGTATCATCTTAGAGTGCATTACAAGCCTGGTGAGCGCGGCCATTTCTGGAGTCTCCAGAAACCAGAACAGATGAAAGTCGCAGTTGCAGCAGATTCAGATGAGCCAACATCATACAAGGAGGCCATGGCTGCACCGGATGCAGCAGATTGGGCGCAAGCCGTGCAGCAAGAGATACAGTCGCAGCAAAACAACGACATGTGGGAGCTGACTGAGCGTCCACCAGGACGTAAGGTGATCAAGTGCAAGTGGGTGTTCAAGAAGAAGCGGGGGGCAGATGGTAACCTGGAAAAGTACAAGGCGAGGCTGGTCGCCAAGGGCTACTCGCAGCAGGAAGGCATCGACTACACAGAAAGTTTACCCCCTGTTGCAAAGTTTGCCTCTATGTACACGCTCCTCTCTTATGCAGCAGCTGAGGACTTCAAGATTCACCACATGGATGTCAAGACGGCATTCTTTAATGGTGACTTGGAGGAGGAGATCTACATGGAGCAGCCGGAGGGGTTCGTCATGGATGGCCAGGAGCACCTGGTCTGCAAGCTGCAGAAGTCGCTGTACGGCCTGAAGCAAGCGTCGCGTGCTTGGAACCAAAAGTTGGATGCAGCGTTGCAGTGCATTGGGGTTTGAGCGCAGCGAGTGACTACAGCGTGTATCGCTGGCAGCATGAGCATGAGATCCTCATCATCATTGTCTATGTGGATGACATACCCCTCCTTTCCAACAGCATGTCTGCACTATAGGAGTTCAAGGAAGCCATACAGGAGCGCTTCCAGATGTCTGATTTCGGAGAGGGATCATACTTCCTCGGTATCTAGATCACGCGTGACCGCAAGTCACGCTCTCTCTCGCTACAGCAGAGCCGCTACATTAAGGATATTTTGCAGCGGTTTGGCATGGCAGAGGCAAAACCCATCGGCACACCGCTGGAGACGCGGCAGTACCTCGTGAGCTTCAATGGAGAAGCAAATGCAGCTGAGCGGCTGAGGTACCAAAGTGCCGTCGGCAGTCTCATGTACCTGATGGTGGCAACCAGGCCAGACCTCGCACAGGCTGTGAGTGCTGTGAGCCAGCACATGGCTAATCCCGGACCGGAGCACCAGTAGGCAGTGAAGCGGATCTTCCGCTACCTTGCTAGAACCATCAACATCGGCATCACCTACAATAGAAATGACAATAGCATCATCGGTTACACAGACGCAGATTGGGTTTCAAACCCTGAGGACCGCAAGTCCATCTCTGGACATGTGTTCCTCATGAATGGTGGAGCCATCAGCTGGTGCAGCAAACGGCAGGTGGTCGTGGCGACCTCAAGCACAGAAGCTCAGTACGTATCTTTCAGCTTTGGAGCCAAGGAAGCAGTTTGGCTCCAACGTCTCATGGCAGAGATGAGTGGGAATGCAGCAGTTCTAGTTCCTGTGCGCGTCGACAACCAGAGCGCCATCGTATATCATTTCATGAGGCACATGGTGCAGGAGGGTGCTATCAAGCTGGAGTTTACTCCAACCCGCAAGTACGTCGCTGATTTCTGCACCAAGCCAGTGACCCGTAAGAAATAGCAGTTCAGCATGAAGGAATGTGGACTCAGCCCACTCTGACTGTGGCAAAGTGGAAAATTGATGGGAAAGGAGCCATCTGGCTCAGTTTCAGGTCCACAGGAGGAAGTTCCAAGAAAGTACCAGATGCTTGCTCCGATCGCCGATCCGACCTCAAGTACTTCTGCTGCTTCCTTGCATCTTGTTCTCCATTTAAGCTCACGAGGAACTGCCGCGTCTCCAGTGGCGTGTCGATGGGTTTTGCCTCTACCATGCCAAACCACTGCAAAACATCCTTGATTTAGCTGCTTTGCTGCAGCAAGAGAGAGCGAAACTTGCGTTCACGCATGATCTGGATACCAAGGAAGTATGATGCCTTCGCAAGTTCATACATCTGGAAGCGCTCCTGTATGGCTTCCTTGAACTCTTGCAGTGCAGACATGCTGTTGGAAAGGAGGAGCATTTCATCCTCATAGACAATGATGATGAGGATCTCATGCTCATGCTACCAGCGATACATGATGTAGTCACACTCGCTGCGCTCAAACCCCATGCACTGCAACGCCGCATCCAACTTCTGGTTCCAAGCCCGCGACGCTTGCTTGAGGCCATATAGCGCCTTTTGCAGCTTGCTAACCAGGTGTTCCTGGCCATCCATGACGAACCCCTCCGGCTGCTCCATGTAGATCTCCTCCTCTAAGTCACCATTCAAGAATGCCATCTTGACATCCATGTGGTGAACACCGAAGTCCTCAACTGCTGCATAAGAGAGGAGCATACGCACAGAGTCAAACTTTGCAACAGGTGTTGGAACTTGAGGAGAGAGGGAGCCTTGGAGCAGCGAGCATGTGTGATTGGAAGGGCATCACTTGTGCTGAAGAATGGTTGTTCAATCACTCAAAATGATGGAGTACATATAGAGCTAGAGCTTGGGCAAGTCAGCCCTCTCACAAGCCACACCACTTAGCCATGGAGGCTAAGGCTCACACACTAGAGTCCATAATCTCACACAAGGGAGGAAATCAACCTAGCAATCAGGCTGACCACTCACACACGACCTAGAGAGCTAGAGAATGCTCTCATGGTACACTCCTAGTGGTCACATAACCGACAAACCCATGGAGAATCGCCATGTGTCCATGGCTAGGACACAAGGATCTCACCTCACCTAAAAAGTAAGGAGAGGTACCTTTATCCTAGTCAGCACACTCTGACAAGGCAATCCTAAGACCAAGGACCTTTTTGGATGTTTCTCCCATCAGGTCTTGACCTTGGACCTCTTGCCTTTTTCTTTTCTCAGGCTAAGGCATGGAGCCATCGCCCATGGTCATCCGGATATCGACGATCGATGACCCCGGAAACTACGAAAACTCATATCTCCCAATCCGACGGTTGGATCGGTCTCAAACTTGGACGGTAGATGTTTTGCCACCTGATCTTTCCATTGGTGAAGTTGGATTGACGATCGGAGCACGCATCTGGTACTTTCTTGGAACGTGCTCCTCTGGACCTGAGACTGAGCCGGAAGGCTCCTTTTCCAATAATCTCCCACTTTGTCGTAGTCACAGTGGGCTGAGTCTACATGCCTTCAAGCAGAACTACTGTTTCTCACGGGTCACTGACTTGGTGCAAAAATCAGCGACCTGCTTGCTGGTTGGAGTAAACTCCAGCTTGATAGCACCCTCCTGCACCATGTACCTGATGAAATGATATGCGATATCAATGTACTTGGTGCGTGCATGGTGCTCAGGATTCTTGGCGAGTGCGATAGCACTCTGGTTGTCGACGCGCATGGGCATTGGAACTGCTGTACTCCCACTTATCTCTGCCATGAGACGTTGGAGCCAAATTGCTTCCTTGGCTCCAAAGCTGAGAGATACATACTATGCCTCCGTGCTCGAGGTCGCCACGACCACCTGTCGCTTGCTGCACCAGCTGATGGCTCCACCATTCATGAGGAACACATGTCCAGAGATGGACTTGCGGTCCTCAAGGTTTGAAACCCAATCTGCATCTGTGTAGCCGATGATGCTGTTGTCATTGCCGTTGTAGGAGATGCCGATGTTGATGGTTCCAGCAAGATAGCGGAAGATTCGCTTCACTGCCTTCTGGTGCTCCGGTCCGGGATTAGCCATGTGGTGGCTCACAGCGCTCACAGCCTGTGCGAGGTCCGGCCTGGTTGCCACCATCAGGTACATGAGACTGCCGACGGCGCTTTGGTAATTATGTCGCTCAGCTGTATTTGCTTCTCCATTGAAGCTCACGAGGTACTACTGCGTCTCCAGCGGCGTCCCGATGGGTTTTGCCTCTGCCATGCCGAATTGCTGCAAAACATCCTTGATGTAAGGGCTCTGCTGCAGCGAGAGAGAGCGTGACCTGCGGTCACGCGTGATCTGGATACCGAGGAAGTATGATGCCTCCCCGAGATCAGACATCTGGAAGCGCTCCTGCATGGCTTCCTTGAACTCCTGCGGTGCAGACATGCTGTTGGAAAGGAGGAGCATGTTATCCACATAGACAATGATGATGAGGATCTCATGCTCATGCTGCCAGCGATACACACTATAGTCACAATCGCTGCGCTCAAATCCCATGCACTGCAACGCCGCATCCAACTTCTGGTTCCAAGCACGCGATGCTTGCTTGAGGCCGTACAGCGATTTCTGCAGCTTGCAGACTACGTGCTCCTGGCCATCCATGACGAACCCCTCCGGCTGCTCCATGTAGATCTCCTCCTCCAAGTCACCATTCAAGAATGCCGTCTTGACATCCATGTGATGAACCTCGAAGTCCTCAGCTGCTACATAAGAGAGGAGCGTGTGCACAGAGGCAAATTTTGCAACAGGGGTAAAAGTTTCTGTGTAGTCGATGCCATCCTGCTGTGAGTAGCCCTTGGCGACCAGCCTCGCCTTGTACTTTTCCAGGTTATCATCTGCTCTCCGCTTCTTCTTGAACACCCACTTGCACTTGATCACCTTACATCCTGGTGGACGCTCAGTCTGCTCCTATGTGCCGTTGTCCAGTTGCGACAATATCTCCTGCTGCACGGCTTGCACCCAATCTGCTGCATCCGGTGCAGCCATGGCCTCCTTGTATGACGTTGGCTCATCTGAATCTGCTGCAACTGCGACGTTCATCTGTTCTGGTTTCTGCAGCATCCAGAAATGGCCGCACTCACCAGGCTTGTAACGCACCCTAAGAGGGTACCTGCGACCTCGTACTGGAGCGTTAGCGGGCGGCTAGCACGGTGCTGCTGGCACAACTGTTGGGAGAGGAGCCATCTGGCTCAGTTTCAGGTCCACAGGAGCAAGTTCCAGGAAAGTACCAGATGCCTGCTCCGATCGCCAATCCGACTTCACCATTGGAAAGATCAGGTGGCAAAATGTCTACGGTCCAAGTTTGAGGCCGATCCAACGGTTGGATTGGGAGATATGAATTTTCAAAGTTTCGGGGGTCATGGACCGTCGATGTCTGGGTGGGCATGGGTGATGGCTCCATGCCTTAGCCTGAGAAAAGAAAAAGGCAAGAGGTCCAGGGTCAAGACCTGATGGGAGAAATATCCAAAAAGGTCCTTGGTCTTAGGATTGCCTTGTCAGAGTGTGCTGACTAGGATAAAGGTACCTCTCCTTACTTTTTGGGTGAGGTGAGATCCTTGTGTGCTAGCCATGGACACATGGCAATTCTCCATGGGTTTGTGGGTTATGTGACCACTAGGAGTGTGCCATGAGAGCATTCTCTAGCTCTCTAGGTCGTGTGTGAGTGGTCAGCCTGATTGCTAGGCTGATTTCCTCCCTTGTGTGAGATTATGGACTCTAGTGTGTGAGCCTTAGCCTCCATGGCTAAGTGGTGTGGCTTGTGAGAGGGCTGACTTGCCCAAGCTCTAGCTCTATATGTACTCCANCGCGGCTCGGCTGACCTACGACTTCTGGGCTGAAGCCGTGAGCACTGCAGTTTACATCAAGAACCGCAGTCCAACCAAGGCCCTGGAGCAGATGACGCCGTACGAGGCGTGGTTCGGCAAGAAGCCGAGCGTGGGTCATCTTCGCGCGTTTGGCAGCTTGGCGCACATGCACGTGCCAAAGGAGAAGCGGCAAAAGTGGGACGCGAAGAGTGCACAGATGCTGATGATTGGCTACGACGTGGCAAGCAAGGCGTATCGCCTCTACGAGAGGGATACAGGCCACGTCATCATCTCCAGGGATGTCGTCTTCAATGAGAGCAACGTCATCGGCACCAACATCGTGTGTGAAGAGGCAGCAGAACCAGCAGCTGACGAGACGGTTGGAGCAGAAATTCTTCCTGACCCAGTTTCTCCGGATCCTTCCTCTACTGTGACAGTGTGAGAATCATTCTACTCTCCCATGTCTGATGTTGCGGACACAGCAGCCTCATCGGCAGAAGCAGAGGAGGGAGATGTAGCACCACCAGCAGCAGTATTGTGCCAACAGCACCGCGCCAGCCACCCGCTAACGCTCCAGCACCAGGTCGCAGGTACCCTCTTAGGGTGCGTTACAAGCCTGGTGAGCGCGGCCATTTCTGGATGCTGCAGAAACCAGAACAGATGAACGTCGCAGTTGCAGCAGATTCAGATGAGCCAACGTCATACAAGGAGGCCATGGCTGCACCGGATGCAGCAGATTGGGCGCAAGCCGTGCAGCAGGAGATACAGTCGCAGCTGGAGAACGGCACGTGGGAGCTGACTGAACGTCCACCAGGACGTAAGGTGATCAAGTGCAAGTGGGTGTTCAAGAAGAAGCGGGGAGCAGATGGTAACCTGGAAAAAAAAAAGGCGAGGCTGGTCGCCAAGGGCTACTCGCAGCAGGAGGGCATCGACTACACAGAAACTTTTGCCCCCGTCGCGAAGTTTGCCTCTGTGCGCACGCTCCTCTCTTATGCAGCAGCTGAGGACTTCGAGGTTCACCACATGGATGTCAAGACGGCATTCTTGAATGGTGACTTGGAGGAAGAGATCTACATGGAGCAGCCGGAGGGGTTCGTCATGGATGGCCAGGATCACCTGGTCTGCAAGCTGCAGAAGTCGCTGTACGGCCTCAAGCAAGCGTCGCGTGCTTGAAACCAGAAGTTGGATGCGGCGTTGCAGTGCATGGGGTTTGAGCGCAGCGAGTGTGACTACAGCGTGTATCGCTGGCAGCATGAGCATGAGATCCTCATCATCATTGTCTATGTGGATGACATGCTCCTCCTTTCCAACAGCATGTCTGCACTGCAGGAGTTCAAGGAAGCCATGCAGGAGCGCTTCCAGATGTCTGATCTCGGGGAAGCATCATACTTCCTCGGTATCCAGATCACACGTGACCGCAAGTCACGCTCTCTCTCGCTGCAGCAGAGCCGCTACATCAAGGATGTTTTGCAGCGGTTCGGCATGGCAGAGGCAAAACCCATCGGCACGCCGCTGGAGACGCGGCAGTACCTCGTGAGCTTCAATGGAGAAGCAAATGCAGCTGAGCGGCAAAAGTACCAGAGCGCCGTCGGCAGTCTCATGTACCTGATGGTGGCAACCAGGCCGGACCTCGCACAGGCTGTGAGCGCTGTGAGCCAGCACATGGCTAATCCCGGACCGGAGCACCAGAAGGCAGTGAAGCGGATCTTCCGCTACCTTGCTGGAACCATCAACATCGGCATCACCTACAACGGCAATGACAACAGCATCATCGGCTACACAGACGCAGATTGGGCTTCAAACCCTGAGGACCGCAAGTCCATCTCTGGACATGTGTTCCTCATGAATGGTGGGGCCATCAGTTGGTGCAGCAAGCGGCAGGTGGTCGTGGCCACCTCGAGTACAGAAGCTGAGTACGTATCTCTCAGCTTTGGAGCCAAGGAAGCAGTTTGGCTCCAACGTCT
>SZWC01002791.1:160398-182778 GCA_023375785.1 Penium margaritaceum | reverse complement strand
GATGTGGCCGTAGCGCGCATGCCAGATCTCACCATCTGTTGCCTGCACCACTGCTGCAACACTTTGCTCACGCGGGATCTTGGTCGCCCCCAGCAGGCGGTACATGTCGCCCTCCTTCACCGACTTGGCCAACTCTTCTCCTGTTTCCTTGTTGAGGATGTAGCCATAATCATCGTCAAAAACAACGCGTAGTCCTGTGCTAGTGAGAGAGGACACTGAGAGAAGGTTGAACGCAGCATCAGGTACATACAGCACGCCATGGAAAACTCCCACTTCTATGCCACGCGGGGTCTCCAACCACATCTCCACAATCCCAATCCCCTCAGCATACACCACCCGATCATCACCCAAAGCAATCAGACGGAGGGGAATGGAGAGCAGTTGCGGGAACCACTCCTTGTGGTGCGTCAGACTCTTGGTACACCCTGAGTCCTTGTACCACGCCAAATCCGCCTTTTCCTTCTGCGCCCTGTCAGACTTCGCCATGAACAGGCGGTCGCGCACCTCCTTGGCGACGTTCATGTTGGCAAAATGGCGCACACTAGTCTGGTTCTGCTGCTGCTGCTGATGCTGCTGTTGCTGTGACTGCTGTTGCTGTTGCTGTGGAGATTCCTTCTTTTGGTGCTGCTGCTCCTTCTGGTCCCTCTTAAACTTGAAGCACTCTTTCTTGTAGTGCCCCTCTTTCTGGCAATAGTGGCACTTGCCCTTCTTCTTGTCTCTTTGCTGCCCGGACTGCTGCTGCTGCTGGTTGCGTGAGCCCATGGCCATGAAAGCTGCTTCACTGCTGCTGCTGCCGCCATTGCGCTTTGATGTATTGCAACGCAGTTCCACCTGCACCAAGTGCGTGTAGATGAAGTCGAGGTCGAGAGTCGGCTGGCACTCCAACATCTCTCGCACCGTGTCGTAGCTGGTTGGGAGTCCCCTCAGAAAGAGGAGAATGAAGCGCGTCTCTTCCACAGGATTGCCAGCCGCTCTCAACTGTTTCGCCAGCTCCTTTGCCCTGTCCAGATACGCCTCCATCCCTTCACCACCCTGCATTTTCAGCGCCATCATCTTTTCCTCCAAAAGCATGAGGAATGCAGGATCCTTGCTCTCATACTTCTTGCACAACGTGTCCCACCCCTCCTTTGCAGTAGCCTTGTCACTCACGTACTGAAGATGCGGGTTGGAGATGGTGTTAACAAGCAACCTGTAGGCCTGCCTGTCCTTCTTCTTCCACTCCTCGTACGTCGCTGGTACAGCTGCAGAAGAACCCGCATCAGCTGCACCCTTTTGCGGCGTCTTCCCCGCCACCACCTGCGCTGCGGTGATGCCTTTTGCCTGTGGATCTGGAGCCGGCTCGTCGCCGCTCACCACCTCCCACAAGCCCCTCTCCTCCAAAAGGAGGCGGGTACGGATCTTCCAAAACGTGAAGTTGGCGCGTCCCTCCAGCCTCTCCAAAGGCTGGGCTGCTGTTACAACGCCAGCTGCTGCCATTTTGAGCCTTGNATAAAACAGGGTCATCAACAGGAGATTTTGAAAGATATACCCTCTTGAAAACAGGGTATGCTTCTGCTCCTACTCCAACTCAGACCAGCCAGTTTGTAAACGGCGTTTCTCCCAAAAGAATTGATAGAATGCAAATAGTTTTATACCAATGGAAAGCTTAGGAAAAATACTACAATTCCCATGTGCCACTTTTTAAATTTGACAAAGAAATGAGAGAGTTATGGTCATCACAAGTTGACCGTCTCATCATAGAGAAAAATGTAGCCCTGGCCGACCTCGTTTTGAGCATAACTCTCAATTCGAAAGCGTGTCTCTTAAACTTGAAGATTCAGTGGTCGATTGTCAAATTTGGTGAAGGTTTCTTCCCAACCTGTCACTCTCAAAGTGACAGCCTGTGCTGACTGGAAGTGGCAGAACTTGGCTCTGATACCAAATATTGGAACTTGAGGAGAGAGGGAGCCTTGGAGTAGCGAGCATGTGTGATTGGAAGGGCATCACTTGTGCTGAAGAATGGTTGTTCAATCACTCAAAATGATGGAGTACATATAGAGCTAGAGCTTGGGCAAGTCAGCCCTGTCACAAGCCACACCACTTAGCCATGGAGGCTAAGGCTCATACACTAGAGTCCATAATCTCACACAAGGGAGGAAATCAGCCTAGCAATCAGGCTGACCACTCACACACGACCTAGAGTGCTAGAGAATGCGCTCATGGCACACTCCTAGTGGTCACATAACCCACAAACCCATGGAGAATTGCCATGTGTCCATGGCTAGCACACAAGGATCTCATCTCACCTAAAAAGTAAGGAGAGGTACCTTTATCCTAGTCAGCACACTCTGACAAGGTAATCCTAAGACCAAGGACCTTTTTGGATATTTCTCCCATCAGGTCTTGACCTTGGACCTCTTGCCTTTTTATTTTTTCTGGCTAAGGCATGGAGCCATCGCCCATGGTCACCCGGATATCGACGATCGATGACCCCGAAAACTACGAGAATTCATATCTCCCAATCCGACTGTTGGATCGGCCTCAAACTTGGACCGTAGACATTTTACTACCTGATCTTTCCAATGGTGAAGTTCGATTGACGATCGGAGCACGCATCTAGTACTTTTCTGGAACTTGCTCCTTTGGACCTGAAACTGAGCCAGAAGGCTCCTTTTCCAACAACAGGGGCAAAAGTTTCTGTGTAGTCGATGTCCTCCTGCTGTGAGTAGCCCTTGGCGACCAGCTTTCACTTCTGCTTTTCCAGGTTACCATCAGCTCCCCGCTTCTGCTTGAACACCAACTTGCACTTGATCACCTTACATCCACGTGGACGCTTAGTCAGCTCCCATGTGCCGTTGTCCAGTTGTGACTGTATCTCTTGCTGCACGGCTTGCGCCCAATTTGCTGCATCCGGTGCAGTCATGGCCTCCTTGTATGACATTGGCCCATCTGAATCTGCTACAACTGCGACGTTCATCTGTTCTGGTTTCTGCACCATCCAAAAATGGCCGCGCTCACTTGGCTTGTAACGAACCCTAAGAGGGTACCTACCACCTGGTACTCAAGTGTTAACGGGCGGCTGGCACGGTGGTACTCGCAAAACTGCTACTGCTGGTGGTGGTACATCTCCCTGCAGGAGGCTGGTACGGATCTTCCAAAACGTGAAGTTGGAGCATCCTTCTAGTCTCTTTAAAGGCTGGATTGCTGTCACAACGCCCGCAGCTGCCATTTTGAGCCTTGGTGATCCTCAACGCTGCCCTTAGATGGCTGTGCAAAGCTGTATAACAGATACAGAAGAATGAACCACACCCTCTACATGGTCCAAGCTAAATTAACAGGAGAGGGACATATGTACATCTAGTGCCTTAGGGACCAGGTAACCGAGCAAGGCTTCCGCACTCTTGAATACAGGGTAGCCGAAGGGTCTTCCCGCAGAACCAACATCATCTGCCTATTAGGCAAAAATGACAACCTCAAGATGACAGTTGTAAATTGCCGATGAAGGAGGATGTGCTTCACGAATTGAGGAAGGGAAAACAAGAAGGGCATGCGGATAACTCTAGGATGCAAGAAAAGAACTTGTTATATATCTCCACTACATGGTGAAGAATACGTCATCTGTCAAGAGGAGCAGAAGGGCATTCAGCTGCGAGCAATGCACGTAGGCGCGGTTGACGTTGTTTGCGTAGAACAGGGAGCTCCCACGGGCAAGGAGGACCTAGAGATTTGGATCTGTCGTGGCTGATCCAACCGAGACAAGAAAGTATAATGCGGCCATTACGTCGAGGAGCTCCACCTGAAGTAGCAGATGGAGAGTCATCGATGCGGAAGCTGCCACATCACTGTTAAAATAGTATGCACCTTTTCCACTGCCTAGCTGGCTAGCTAGACATACAGACAAGGCATATAGTGCTCTATGGACTATGTCCCCTTGGTCTATTATGAGATGAGCCAGGAATGCACTGTCCATAATGGGTATGTCCGTTATGGCTTATCATAGAAACCACACCTCTTTGGCCTTGGTTGAAAGGGAACCGGAGTCTCAAACGAGAGGACGCTGTTAGGAAAGGAGCCATCTGGCTCAGTTTCAGGTCCACAGGAGCAAGTTCCAGGAAAGTACCAGATGCCTGCTCTGATTGCCGATCCGATTTCTCCATTGGAAAGATCAGGTAGAAAATTGTCTATGGTCCAAGTTTGAGGCCGATCCAACGGTCGGATTGGGAGATATGAATTTTCAAAGTTTCGGGGGTCAAGAACCGTCGATGTCTGGGTGGGCATGGGTGATGGCTCCATGCCTTAGCCTGAGAAAAGAAAAAGGTAAGAGGTCCAGGGTCAAGACCTGATGGGAGAAATATCCAAAAAGGTCCTTGGTCTTAGGATTGCCTTGTCAGAGTGTGCTGACTAGGATAAAGGTACCTCTCCTTACTTTTTAGGTGAGGTGAGATCCTTGTGTGCTAGCCATGGACACATGGCAATTCTCCATGGGTTTGTGGGTTATGTAACCACTAGGAGTGTGCCATGAGAGCATTCTCTAGCTCTCTAGGTCGTGTGTGAGTGGTCAGCCTGATTGCTAGGCTGATTTCCTCCCTTGTGTGAGATTATGGACTCTAGTGTGTGAGCCTTAGCCTCCATGGCTAAGNATATCCAAAAAGGTCCTTGGTCTTAGGATTGCCTTGTCAGAGTGTGCTGACTAGGATAAAGGTACCTCTCCTTACTTTTTAGGTGAGGTGAGATCCTTGTGTGCTAGCCATGGACACATGGCAATTCTCCATGGGTTTGTGGGTTATGTAACCACTAGGAGTGTGCCATGAGAGCATTCTCTAGCTCTCTAGGTCGTGTGTGAGTGGTCAGCCTGATTGCTAGGCTGATTTCCTCCCTTGTGTGAGATTATGGACTCTAGTGTATGAGCCTTAGCCTCCATGGCTAAGTGGTGTGGCTTGTGAGAGGGCTGACTTGCCCAAGCTCTAGCTCTATATGTACTCCATCATTTTGAGTGATTGAACAACCATTCTTCAGCACAAGTGATGCCCTTCCAATCACACATGCTCGTTGCTCCAAGGCTCCCTCTCTCCTCAAGTTCCAACAGACGCGGGTTCAATTCCCGCAACGGTCATAATTCTCTTTGTGGCCAAAACAGGGACAGCAAGCTTCTAAGAAGCTTACTAAAGCCTACCGTGAGGATGACACTTGGCAACCTCCCATGTCGGGAACCGTTTTCTCGACCATTGTCTAAGGATGCGCCAAATAGGACTGTAGGTTGATGTTGGCTCCAGTGGATCCACTACAAGCAGAAGATTTAGCAAAGCTCTGTAAGGAGAATAGCATGTATATTGCATGCATCCATTTACAATTCTTGCTTTCGAGACTCCTCAAAGAGTGTTTAACCACAGGGTACACATTAAAGACCAACATGCGGACTTCGTGAGGTTGCAAACCAAATAAACCTAAAGTGTGGATCCCTCGTGCGGGGGTGATACGTTATCTTGGTTGCAATACCAAGAGCGGTTGGCAACCCTCCATGTCGGGACCCGTTTTCTAGACCGTTGCTATCCGGCGCATTGACAAAGGATTATGGACCCACACTTCTGGTTCTAAGGCACGCTTCGAAGACTGACTAGCGCGTGATCTTGGAGGACGCACAGACAAAACAAGGACACAAAATTGGCCGGCTCTGCTTTCCTCCATTGGCTCCATCAGCTTCTTTAGGTAGGGTGTGCGCACCTGGCCGACTAGTGGACTAGGAACAGCTCTATCCATGTTAGACAAGACCCTCAAGCCCCAACCGGATTTAGCCCTACCCCTTTCTAGAATGTGGTACGACCCCGGGTTCATTCTCTCACGATGGCTCTATCACCTTAAGCGATCATCGGCGTGAGGGGTATGTAATGAAACCAACTACACCTTTGATAACGGTCACACTCAGCAGCCTCATCAGCCTCATCGGCCTGAATGAAGCAAGTAGCAGCGACAGAGAAGAGTAACCACAAGAAATGGCGGATCCGAGTCATGCCCGCCTTGTGGCCGGTATGTCCAAATTCCTATTGACAGGATTTCCCTTGTGGAAATGGCACTTTGAGATTGTCATGAATATGCGTGGCTACCGCGACATCCTAAAAGGGATCAAGAGAGCATTCGCCGATGCGACCGTGACGACTCATGCCGCTGACCTTGCAATGTCGACAATGAAGAACAGCATGGCTCTTGCCATTCTTGTGACGTCCATCAACGAGACTCAACACTCCCACATCACAGGATGCATGTTGGTTGTCGAGGCCTACGTTAAACTCGCACACGTACATCAATCAAACGCCCTAGGAAACCGACTCTTCATCTTCCAACGGTCAATGTCGATGAGGGTGAGCAAACGAGATTGTCGTTTGACAACATGATCCCTAGGGGGCTGCCCATGAAGGGCGTAGCGATCCTTAGGCCCGGGTTATTCGCCCTTGACTCGAGCACCAACCACCACTCATCAAAAGAGAAGGGTGGATTTCTCTCCATGGACGAAGATGTCATGCGCATCAAGTGTGGAAACGGCATCATCGTCCAAGCCATGGGCGAAGGGGACAAGGTGATCATGTTCAACGTGAATGGAGCTTAGAAGGCAGTCAATCTTCAGAAGGTGGTGTACATGGCCTCCTTCGCAGCCAACTTGCTGTCCGTCGTATAAATCACCAACAACATGACAGTGGTGTTCACCAAGAAGGAAGTGGTGGTCCTAAAAAACAAGGACATCCAGATTTGTACACCAAAGACGATCTCATGCTTCAAGTTCCAAGAGTCGACGGCCTCTATGTACTTCAAACCAAAGTCACCAAGGTGTCGGATGAGGGACTCGTATATGCCAATAAGACAGTGGCACCGGAGCCAAAGGATGCACCACCGACAACTGCTACGGCAACCACATCAACCAAGGACACTAACGCTGAGCTTTGGCACTAGCGATTTGGCCATGTGGCCAACAGCACACTGCAGAAGATGCACGAGCAAGAGGTTGTCCGCGGAATGGAAGGGTGCACCATGAACCACGGCAGAGGGTGCGAATTGTGTGAACCATACCTCCAAGCCAGGGTAAAGAAGAAGCCGTTTGGGAGAGGAGATCAACGAGCCGATAACGTCTTAGAACTGATGTATAGTGATGTGTGTCGACCCTTTTGCACACCGTCTAACGGAAGAAGCAAGTACTTCCTGACCATTATTGACAACCACAGCCGCATGTTATGGATCTACTTCCTCAAAACAAAGGGAGAGGTCAAGCAGAAGCTCTTGGAGTTCATCGCCATGGTGGAGAAGTAAATGTTCAAGAGGGTAAAGACACTCTAAAGTGACAACGGGGATGAGTACGAGGTATGCAAACCTTGGCTCAAGCATCATGACTTCCGCCACAAGTAAACCATCCCTTATAACCCCCAAAGCAGCGGTGTGGCCAAGAGGATGAACCAGACCCTCCTCGGCATGTTGCGAAGCATGCTCTTTGACGCAAGGCTCCCACCTTGCTTTTGGGTAGAAGTAGCAACAATGGGCTGCTACCTCTTGAATCACACACCAGCAACCGCCTTGCAGAAGCGTGGAAAAGAGCAGGACAAGCAGCTGAAGACCCCACAAGAAGCATGGTCAGGAAAGAAACCCAACGTATCTCATCTGAAGGTGTTCAGGTCAACTGCATGAGTGAAGATCCTATCAGGAGAAGGTGGAGGCAAGCTGGATGCACGTTCCAGGAAGTACGTCATGGTTGGGTACGACATATCACACAAAGCCTATCAGCTTTGGGACCAGGCAACCGGCAAGCTCGTGAGGAGCGGCGATGTCGTGTTTGATGAAGGCATCCTAGAAAAGGGAGAGTTGCTAGACCCGAACCTCGCTCCTTAAGTGGGAGATAGTGTTGCTTGAGTTCAGAGACCAAGAACCTAACAATTGGCTCGTTTTGCCAGCTGGTGGTGGAGATGAGAGAGCAGCTGTGGATGATGACGGAGCATCTGACACGGACACTGATACCGAGGCCTCAAGGGCTTTCGAGTCTGACTTGGAGTCTGATGAATCTTGTGACGACGACTGCGACGGCGACGATAAACCACCACCTATGGAAGCACCAGCACCAAAGCAAGAAGCCACACCACTACCCCGGCGTGGTTTGCTACCAAAGAGAGCACCTTTGCGATATAAGGACGATGGGACTAGCCATAGCTTGTCGTGCATGGCTCAGGGAGAGCCATCTACAATAGCATAAGCAATGAATGGCCTACATGTGGCCAAATGGAATGAGGGCGTGGATAGCGAGCTCGTGTCCATTGCCAAGAACGGCATGTAGGTGTTGGTGGATAGACCCGACAAGGCTCACGTGGTGGGATCCAACTCGGTCTTTTGAGTGAAAGAGAAGCAAGACGGTGGCATCGACAAGTTGAAGGCAAGGGTAGTGACTAAGGGATTCTCTCAACGCCCGGGCTTCCAGTACAATGAGACGTTCGTGCCTGTCGAGACCTTTTCCTCCATCCGCTCTCTCCTTAGAATTTTGGTTGTAAAGAACCTAGAGATATACCAGATGGACATCAAGACAACTTTTCTTTATGGGAAACTCGACAAGGAAGTGTTGATGGTGGTCCCCGAAGGAGTCAAAGCTCCCAAGAGCAAGGCGTCCAAGTTGGTTAAAACGCTCTACAGGATGAAATAGGCGTCAAGGATTTGGTCCAAAGAGATGGACGGTGGCATGACCGGCCTCTCCTTCGCGCATTGCGAGATGACCCGAGCATGTGCGTGCGCGATGATGGGAGAGGGCTGATGCTGGTTGCGCTCTATGTCGATGATCTGATCATCTGCTTGTCTTCGATAGATCTGCTAGATGAGCTGAAGTCTGACCTGGACAAAAGGTTCAAGACGAAGGACATGGATCCTCTTGAGTACTACCTTGGGATTTCCATCTACCGCAACGGAGTAGCAGGCACCATCGAACTCAACCAAACCAAGTACGTCGACGAGGTACTAAAGTGCAACTTCATGGAAGACTGCAAACCTGTCAGCACCCAAATGACAACCGACACAAAGCTGAAGACCTCCATGTTGCCAAGCAACGAAGCACAACAAAGGGAGATGCAAGACATCCCCTACCAATCCACCGTAGCTAGCATCATGTACGCCATGAAAGGAACTTGTCCGGTCATCTGCTATGCTGTAGGACAAGTGAATAGATTTGTGGCCAACCTCGAGACACAACATCGGTAGGCAGTCAAGCGCATCTTGCGCTACCTGCAGAAGACACGTCACATGGGCCTCGTCCTTGGAGGCCAAGAAGGAACCGACTCCCTTTCTCTGAAGTGCTACACCAACACTGACTAAGGAGGAAATCTCGATGATAGGAAATCCACCTCTTTATACGTGTGCATCTTGAATGGCGTTGCCATCCATGAGGTTGCAGGATGCGGGATTGTATTTCCGTGTCCACGGGCAGAGTCCGTTGCTTTGTCTGAGGTGTGCAAGGTGACTCAATGGCTACATAACCTGCTTGGTGAAATGATAAGGCCACAGAAGAATGCCACGGTCGTACACGTAGACAACATGAGTGCCATCTTGACGGCTCAAGACGAGATCATCTCCCGGCGAACAAAGCACATCATCATACGTTACCAATACTCACGTGACCCACTCATGGAGAACGTCGTGGACTTCCAACACTCCGGAATGAAAACTACGTAGCTATCTGCATGACCAAGCGGCTGGAGAGCGATTTGCACTATGCACGCCTTCGTGGATTCAGCACGAGGAGTAGAGCAGAGGAGGGATGAGCCCCAAGGCAAAGCCAAGGATGAGGGAAAGTCCAAAATATTATGTGAGCCATGCCTCCAAGGCTGTTGGAACTTGAAGAGAGAGGGAGCCTTGGAGCAGCGAGCATGTGTGATTGGAAGCGCATCACTTGTGCTGAAGAATGGTTGTTCAATCACTCAAAATGATGGAGTACATATAGAGCTAGAGCTTGGGCAAGTCAGCCCTCTCACAAGCCACACCACTTAGCCATGGAGGCTAAGGCTCACACACTAGAGTCCATAATCTCACACAAGGGAGGAAATCAGCCTAGCAATCAGGCTGACCACTCACACACGACCTAGAGAGCTAGAGAATGCTCTCATGGTACACTCCTAGTGGTCACATAACCCACAAACCCATGGAGAATCGCCATGTGTCCATGGCTAGCACACAAGGATCTTACCTCACCTAAAAAGTAAGGAGAGGTACCTTTATCCTAGTCAGCACACTCTGACAAGGCAATACTAAGACCAAGGACCTTTTTGGATATTTCTCCCATCAGGTCTTGACCCTGGACCTCTTGCCTTTTTCTTTTCTCAGGCTAAGGCATGGAGCCATCACCCATGCCCACCCAGACATCGACGGTCCATGACCCCCGAAACTTCGAAAACTCATATCTCCCAATCCGACCGTTGGATCGGTCTCAAACTTGGGCCGTAGACATTTTGCCATCTGATCTTTACAATGGTGAAGTCGGATCGGCGATCAGAGCAGGCATCCAGTACTTTCATGGAACTTGCTCCTGTGGACCTGAAACTGAGCCAGATGGCTCCTTTCCCAACAAAGGCAAATTAAAGAGAAAGCCCTTTGAGCATAATGGACAACGTGTGGCAGGAATCTTGGACATGATCAACTCTGATGTGTACGTACCACCCTGCACTCTCTCAAACGGAGGGAGCAAGTACAACCTGGGTTTCATTGATGATCACTGTCGTAAGATGTGGTACTACGATAGGTAAGCAAGTGTTGGGAAAGGAGCCATCTGGCTCAGTTTCAGGTCCACAGGAGCAAGTTCCAGGAAAGTACCAGATGCCTTCTCTGATCGCCAATCCGACTTCACCTTTGCAAAAATGAGGTGGCAAAATGTCTATGGTCCAAGTTTGAGGCCGATCCAACGGTCGGATTGGGAGATATGAATTTTCAAAGTTTCAGGGGTCATGGACTGTCGATGTCTGGGTGGGCATGGGTGATGGCTCCATGCCTTAGCCTGAGAAAAGAAACAGGCAAGAGGTCCAGGGTCAAGACCTGATGGGAGAAATATCCAAAAAGGTCCTTGGTCTTAGGATTGCCTTGTCAGAGTGTGCTAACTAGGATAAAGGTACCTCTCCGTAGTTTTTAGGTGAGGTGAGATCCTTGTGTGCTAGCCATGGACACATGGGGACTCTCCATGGGTTTGTGGGTTATGTGACCACTAGGAGTGTGCCATGAGAGCATTCTCTAGCTCTCTAGGTCGTGTGTGAGTGGTCAGCCTGATTGCTAGGCTGATTTCCTCCCTTGTGTGAGATTATGGACTCTAGTGTGTGAGCCTTAGCTTCCATGGCTAAGTAGTGTGGCTTGTGAGAGGGCTGACTTGCCCAAGCTCTAGCTCTATATGTACTCCATCATCTTGAGTGATTGAACAACCATTCTTCAGCACAAGTGATGCCCTTCCAATCACACATGCTCGCTGCTCCAAGGCTCCCTCTCTCCTCAAGTTCCAACATTCTCGTACAGAAAAGCTCTCTTGACGTCCATCTGGTGCACTTTCACAGCTTTTGTAGCAGTGATGGTGCCAATGAAGGACGTCATCGCCCATGGTCACCCGGATATCGAAGTCCGATGACCCCGGAAACTACGAAAATTCATATCTCCCTATCCGACTGTTGGATCGGCCTCAAACTTGGACCGTGACATTTTGCCACCTCATTTGTCCAATGGTGAAGCCGGATTGACGATCGGAGCACGCATCTGGTACTTTCCTGGAACTTGCTACTGTGGACCTCAAACTGAGTCGAATGGCTCCTTTCCCAACAATCTCCCACTTTGCCGCAGTCAGAGTGGGCTCAGTCCCCATGCCTTCATGCACAACTGCTGCTTCTCACGGGTCACTGGCTTGGTGCAGAAATCAGCGACCTGCTTGCTGGTTGGAGTAAACTCTAGCTTGATAGTACCCTCCTGCACCATGTGCCTGATGAAATGATATGCGATGTCAATGTACTTGGTGTGTGGATGGTGCTCAGGATTCTTGGCGAATGCGATTGCGCTCTGGTTGTCGACGCGCACAGGAACTGGAACTGCTGCACTCCTTGGCTCCAAAGCTGAGAGAAACGTACTCAGCTTCTATACTTGAGGTGGCCACGACCACCTGCCGCTTGCTGCACCAGCTGATGACTCCACCATTCATGGGAAACACATGTCCAGAGATGGACTTGCAGTCCACAGTGTTTGAAGCCCAATCTGCGTCTGTGTAGCTGATGATGCTATTGTCATTGCCGTTGTAGTTGATGCCGATGTTGATGGTTCCAGCAAGGTAGCGGAAGATCCACTTCATAGCCTTCTGGTGCTCTGGTCTGGGATTAGCGATGTGCTGGCTCAAAGCGCTCACGGCCTTTGCGAGGTCCGGCCTGGTTGCCACCATCAGGTACATGAGACTGCCGACGGCGCTCTGGTACTTCTGCCGCTCAGCTGCATTTGCTTCTCCATTGAAGCTCACGAGGTACTGCCGCGTCTCCAGTGGCGTGCCGATGGGTTTTGCCTCTGCCATGCCAAACCGTTGCAAAACATCCTTAATGTAGCGGCTCTGCTGTAGCGAGAGAGAGCGTGACTTGCGGTAACGCATGATCTAGATACCGAGGAAGTATGATGCCTCCCCCAGATCAGACATCTGGAAGCGCTCCTGCATGGCTTCCTTGAACTCCTGTATCCCTCTCCTAGAGGGATACATGGCGTATCGCCTTGCTTGCCACGTCGTAGCCAATCATTAGCATTTGCGCACTCTTTGCATCCCACTTTAGCCGCTTCTCCTTTGGCACGTGCATGAGCACCAAGCTATCAAACGCGCAAAGATGACCCACGCTCGGCTTCTTGCCGAACCACGCCTCGTACGGCGTCATCTGCTCCAGGGTCTTGGTTGGACTACGGTTCTTGATGTAGACCGCAGTGCTCACGGCTTCAACCTTGAAGTCGTACGTCAGCCGGGCCGCGTGCAGCATGGAGTACGCCGACTCCACAATGGTACGGTTTGCGCATTCTGCTACCCCGTTCTGCTGCGGCGAGTACGGCGCGATACGCTACGCCTTGATGCCAGCTACTGCGAGGTAGTCCTGGAAGTCCTTCCTTAGGTATTCTCCACCGCGATCGCTGCGCAACGCCTTGATCTTCTTGCCAGTTTGGTTTTTCACCATGGCCTTGAACTCCTTGAACCTGTCAAAGCACTGGTCCTTGGAGGAAAGGAAGTACACAGTAGTGTAACGGCTGAAATCATCAATGAAGGTGAGAAAATACCTAGAGCCTCCAAAGCTCTGGGTTTGCATCGGTCCGCACAAATCCGTGTCGACCAGCTCCAACACCTCTTTTGCACACTCCCCTACTCTAGAGAACGTCTCGCGGTGCTGCTTCCCCTCCAAACAGCCGATGCATAACTGCTGCTCAAAGTTAGAGATAGCAGGTAGGTCACGCACCATCTGCTTTGCTTGAAGCTGCTGCAAGGCGCGCATGCCGATGTGGCCGTAGCGTGCATGCCAGATCTCGCCATCTGTCGCCTGCACCACTGCTGCAAGACTCTGCTCAAGCGGGATCTTGGTCGCCCCCAGCAGGCGGTACATGTTGCCCTCCTTCATCGACTTGGCCAACTCCTCTCCTCTTTCCTTGTTGAGGATGTAGCCATAATCATCGTCAAAAACAATGCGTAGTCCTGTGTTTGTGAGAGAGGACAGTGAGAGAAGGTTGAACGCAGCATCAGGTACATACAGCACGCCATGGAAAACTCCTACTTCAATGCTATGCGGGGTCTCCAACCACATCTCCACAATCCCAATCCCCTCAGCATACACCACGCGATCATCACCCTAAGCAATCGGACGGGGGGGAATGGAGAGGAGCTGCGTGAACCACTCCTTGTAGTGCATCAGACTCTTGGTACACCCCGAGTTCGTGTACCACGCCAGATCAGCCTTTTCCTTCTGCGGCATGTCAGACTTCGCCATGAAGAGGCGGTCACGCACCTCCTTGGCAATGTTCATGTTGCCAAAATGGCGCACGCTAGTCTGGTTCTGCTGCTGCTGCTGCTGGCATTCCTGTGACTGCTGCTGCTGTTGCTGTGGAGATTGCTGCTTTTGCTGCTACTGCTGCTATTGCTGCTCCTTCTGGTCCCTCTTGAACTTGAAGCATTCTTTCTTGTAGTGCCCCTCTTTCTGGCAATAGTGGCACTTGCCCTTCTTCTTGCCTCTCTGCTGCCCGGACGGCTGCTGCTGCTGGTTGCGTGAGCCCATAGCCATGAAAGCTGCTTCAATACTGCTGCCGCCATTGCGTTTTGGTGCATTGCGACGCAATTCCACCTGTACTAGGTATGTGCAGATGAAGTCGAGGTCAAGAGTAGGCTGGCACACCAGCGTCTCTCGCACCGTGTCGTAGATGGTTGAGATTCCCCTTAGCAAGAGGAGGATGAAACGCGTCTCTTCAGGATTGCCGGCCGCTCTCAGCTGCTTCGCTAGATCTTTTACCCTGTCCAGATACGCCTCCATCCTTTCGCCATCCTGCATTTTTAGCGCCATCATCTTTTCCTCCAAGAGCATGAGGAATGCAGGATCCTTGCTCTCATACTTCTTGCACAACGTGTCCCAGCCCTCCTTTGTAGTAGCCTTGTCACTCACGTACTGAAGATGCGGGTTGGAGATGGTGTTGACAAGCAACCTTTACGCCTGCCTGTCCTTCTTCTTCTACTCCTCATACACCGTAGGTACAGCTGTAGAAGAACCCGTATCAGCTGTACCCTTTTGCGGCGTCTTCTCCGCCACCACCTGCGCTATAGTGATGCTTTTTGCCTCTCGAACAGGAGCCGGCTCATCGCCGCTCACCACCTCCCACAAGCCCCTCTCCTCCAAAAGGAGGCGGGTACGGATCTTCCAAAACGTGAAGTTGGCGCATCCCTTCAGCCTCTCCAAAGGTTGGGCTGCTGTCACAACGCCAGCTGCTACCATTTTCAGCCTTGGTGATGCTGAGCGCTGCCCTTGGATGGCGGTGCTACCCGTGCTTCTGCTGCTGCTTTTGCCAGAAATCTGTCTGACAGAAAATGGACTGTAGATGCCAGCAAACTGGGAATTTTGAAAAGTTGAGCCCACTACGGGAAACTTCAGCTCAAAACCTTTCAGATCGATTCATAAAACAGGGTCATCAACAGGGGATTTCAACAGATATGCCCTTTTCAAAACAGGATATGCTTCTGCTCCTACTCCAACTCAGAACAGCCAGCTTGTAAACGGTGTTTCTCCCGAACGAATCAATGGAATGCAATTATTTTTGCACTAATGGAAAGCTTAGAAAAAATACTACAATTGGCATGTGCCACGTTTTACATTTGACAAAGAAACGAGGGAGTTATGGTCATCACAAGGCGACAGTCTTACTCATGGAGAAGAGTGTAGCCCTGGCCGACCTCGTTTTGAGAATAACTCTCAATCCAACTTTTGGATATTCATGATCTTGGGTTCGTTGGAAAGCTTGTCTCTTGAACTTGAAGATCCAATGGTTGATTGGCAAATCTGGTAAAGGTTTCACCCCAACCCATCACTCTCAAAGTGACGGCTTGTGCTGGTTGGAAGTGGTAGAACTTGGCTCTGATACCAAATGTTGGAACTTGAGGAGAGAGGGAGCCTTGGAGCAGCGAGCATGTGTGATTGGAAGGGCATCACTTGTGCTAAAGAATGGTTGTTCAATCACTCAAAATGATGGAGTACATATAGAGCTAGAGCTTGGGCAAGTCAGCCCTCTCACAAGCCACACCACTTAGTCATGGAGGCTAAGGCTAACACACTAGAGTCCATAATCTCACACAAGGGAGGAAGTCAGCCTAGCAATGAGGCTGACCACTCACACACGACCTAGAGAGCTAGAGAATGCTCTCATGGCACACTCCTAGTGGTCACATAATCCACAAACCCATGGAGAATCGCCATGTGTGCATGGCTAGCACACAAGGATCTCACCTCACCTAAAAAGTAAGGAGAGGTACCTTTATCCTAGTCAGCACACTCTGAGAAGGCAATCCTAAGACCAAGGACCTTTTTGGATATTTTTCCCATCAGGTCTTGACCCTGGACCCCTTGCCTTTTTCTTTTCTCAGGCTAAGGCCAGGCCATGCCTTAGCATGGAGCCATCGCCCATGGCCACCCAGATATCGATGGTCGATGACCGTGGAAACTACGAAAATTCATATCTCCCAATCCGACCGTTGGATCGGCCTCAAACTTGGCCCATAGACATTTTACCACCTGATTTAGAAGTCGGATTGACAATCGGAGCAAGCATCTGGTACTTTCCTGGAACTTGCTCCTGTGGACCTGAAACTGAGCTGGATGGCTCCTTTCCCAACAGAGAAGCTAGACAAAGAGGTACTGATGGAAGTACCCAAGTGAGTAAAAGCTCCGGTGAAGATTTGCAAACAGGTCAAAGTACTCTACGAATTGAAATAGGCCCAAAGGATGTAGTACAAGGAGATGGACGGCTTAATTGCCGTACTCACCTTCACGCACTGCCACAATGACCCTACTGTCCATGTGCGGGTGGATGAGCAAGGCTTGATGCTGTAATGTACGTAGACCTGATCATTTGCTCGTCGTCAGTCAAACTGTTGAACAAGCTGAAAACAGATTTTAGGAATAGGTTCAAGATGAAGGACATGGGTCTCCTCGAGTTCTAGCTCGGAATAGTCGTCCATCGTTATCAAGCACCAGGCACATGGAGCCGAACCAGACCAAGTACATCATGGATGTTCTCAAGCGCTACAACATGGAGGACTACAAGTCCATCAAGACACCCATGACAGCAAACATCAAGCTCTCCTCTTCCATGAGATCTAGTACGGAAACACACTAGTGTGAGATGGAGAATATTCCCTACTAATCTGCTATTTGCAGCCTACTATATGCCATGGGAGGAACACGCCCTGACATTTGCCATGCTGTATGAGAAGTGAGCAGATTTGTGGCTAATCCAAGGCTACAGCACTGGCAAGCAGTCAAGTGTACCATGCGGTATCTACACAAGGTACAACACACGGGACTCTGGTTTGGAGGCCAAGAACGATGTGGCACGGTGCGGTTGGCGTACTACACAAACACCGACTTAGGAGGAAGAATCGATGACAAAAAATCCCCGTGGCCTTTTGTGTGCCTCTTGAATGGTAGTAGAGTCTCTTTGGCAAGTAAAAGCAAGACAATGTCCCCCTCTCTACTGCTGAGGCAGGATACATTGCTCTATCAAAACTATGCAATGAGACATAGTGGCTACATGATTTGCTTGCCGAGATGAAAGTGCCAAGAACGGAACGAACAATGGTCCAAATCGACAACAAGAGTACCATGAAAATGGCACAGGATGATGTCATCTCTCAGCGGACCAAGCACATCGACATCAGGTACCGATACTCACGTGACCTGGTTGCAAAGTAGATCGTGGACCTGGAATACGTGGAGACGAGGAAGATGCTTGGTGATTATATGACAAAGGCACTTGACAAGAAATTGCATTTTATAGATACTCAGGGCACTCGTATGGTCAACGCATCGAATAAGGACTAAGGCAAAGACTACTGGAGAGAGGAGAGATCTCATAGCTAGCGGACAGCGTGCAAAGGAGAGTTTGTTCACCTGATATGCTCCTTGTCCATCGTTAATATTTGGACATGCACAAGATAGACTAGGGATGGACTACTCCCTTGGAGTAAGTACCCTACGTTTGGTCTAGATAGACAAGGCATGCACTGCTCCTTTGGAGCAAGTCCCCTTGGTGTAGACCTGATTGTATAGCTAGCAAACACTGCCTTGGACAACTCCTTGTGGCTTAGACGTTCTAGTGTTAGTTTCTGGAGCAAGAGATCACTAGGTGAAATCCGAGCCCAATGACTAATTTTCTTTGTGACCAAAAGGGCGATAAGAAGTGTCAACATGACTGAGCCAACTGTCTAGAAAACAGGTTCAAACATAATGACTCCCGCCAAATGCTCTTGATATTACAACCAAGAGATGATATCACCCTCAGAGCCAAAGTTCCACACTGAGCAGTTCAAAGAACTCACTTCCATACACGGTGTCCTTAGTACATGGTCACTTTCGCGTGAGGAGCGAACTCCTGGGGCTTAGACTAACCAATCCTTCTTTGGTGTCTGCCTTTGGTGGACAACTCTGTTAGGAGTTTCAAAGGGAAGACTATACTCAATGACATGCAAGTGATAGATTCTTAGTCCTAGAGCCAGCCTCTAGCCTAGGCGCGTAGTGGCTCCTTCGATGAGCCACTTTATAGGCAATCTGGATTGCATCATCCCCCTTGCCTACATGGAGCTCCTTGTGACCGCCAAGTGGCACCAACCACCAAGAAGGACATTGGAACGTTCTACGATGTCTCTTAGAACCTTCGTCTCCCCCTTTTGGTCACAAAGAAAATTAGTCAACGGGTTGGGATTTTACCTAGTGACCTCTCGCTCCAGAGACTAACTCTAGAATGTCTAAGCCACAAGGAGTTGTCCTAGGTAGTGTTTGCTAGCTATACTATCCATATTACACCAAGGGGACTTGCTCCAAAGGAGTAGTGCGTACCTTGTCTACATGGACCACACTGAGGTGACTTACTCTAAGAGAACAGTATATGCCTAGTCTGTCCTGTCAACCTGCCTCAGCCGACGGTCTAGAAAACAGGTTCGGACACAATGGTTACCGCAGACGGCTCCTGGTGTTGCAACCAAGAGATGATATTACCCTCATAGCCAAGGTTCTACACTCAGTCGTTCATAGGAATCACATCCTTGTACTGTGTCCTTAGCACCTGGTCACTTTTGCAGGAGGAGAAAACTCATATGGCTTAGACCAACCAATGCTTCTTTAGTATCTTCCTCTAGTGGACAACTCTGTTAGGAGTCTCATAGGTAAGAACTGTATTCAATGACGGGCAAGCAACAGGTTCTTTTAGTCCCAGAGCCATTCTCTAGCCTAGGCGGATAGTGGCTCCTTGGATGAGCCACTTTGGAGGCAATCTGGATTGTGACCGCCAATTGGCACCAACCACCAGGAAGGACCCTGAAATGTTCTACGATGTCTCTTAGAACCGTCCTGACCCCCATTTAATCGTAAAAAAAATTAGTCGCCAGGGTAGGATTTGATCTAGTGACCTCTCGCTCCAGAGATTTACTCTGGAACATCTAAGCCACAAGGAGTTGTCCTAGGTACTATTTGCTGGCTATACTATTTACATTCAACCAAGGGGATTTACTCCAATGGAGCATTGCATGCCTTGTCTATGTGGACCAGACTTAGCGGACTTACTCCAACAGAGCTGTGCATGCCTAGTCCGTCCTATACCTGTCCAAATATCAGCCAAGGACAAGGAGCATATAAGGTCAACAAACACTCCCTTGCACCTCTTTCCATTAGCTATGAGATCTGTCATCTCTCCTACACTCTTGGCCTCACTCTTCCTCCGCTGCGTTGACCATACCGATGCCTCGAGTACCTGGAGAGTGCAATTCAAAATCTAGCACCTTTGTCATGCAATTTACGAGCATCTTCCGATTCTCAAGGTATTGAAGATCCACAGTCTCCTTTGTGACCAGGTCACGTGAGTACTGGTATCTAATGTCGATTTGCTTGGTCTGCCGGGAGATGACGTCATGCAATGCCATTTTCATGGTGCTCTTGCTGTCAATCCGGACCTGTATTGCCTTGTTTGTGGCACTTTCATCTTAGCAAGCAAACTGCGTAGCGACTGTGTCTCCTTCCATGCTTCTGAGAAAATGATATACTCTGCCTCAACGGTAGAGAGGGAGACAGAGTCTTGCTTTGTGCTTGCCCAAGAGACTACACCACGGTTTTTAGAGGCACACAAAGCCCGAGATGGGGAATCTGTCATCCATTCTTCCTCCCACGTCGGCGTCTATATAGCACACCAACCGCAGTGGGTAAGATCTTTCATGGCCTCTAAATAAGAGTTCGATGTGTGGGGCCTTCTCTAGATAGCGCATGATGTGCTTGACTACTTACGAATACTGTGGCCCTGGATTGGCCACAAACCTGCTCACTTGTCCCATAACATAGCAAATGTCAGGGTTGTTGCAAAAGGAGCTATCCGACTCACTTTCAGGTCCACAAGAGCAAGTTCCAGGTTACTACCAGATGCTTGCTCCGATTGTCAATACAAATTCTTCATTGAAAAGATCAGGTGGCGGATTTTCTATGGTCCAAGTTTGAGGCCGATCCAACGGTCGGTATGGAATGTTGGGAAAAGAGCCATCTGGCTCACTTTCAGGTCCACAGGAGCAAGTTCCATGAAAGTACCAGATGCCTGCTCCGATCGCCGATCCAACTTCAACATTGGAAAGATCAGGTGGCAAAATGTCTACGGCCCAAGTTTGAGACCGATCCAACGGTCGGATTAGGAGATATGAATTTTCGAAGTTTCGGGGGTCATGGACCGTCGATGTCTGGGTGGGCATGGGTGATGGCTCCATGCCTTAGCCTGAGAAAAGAAAAAGGCAAGAGGTCCAGGATCAAGACCTGATGGGAGAAATATCCAAAAAGGTCCTTCGTCTTAGGATTACCTTGTCAAAGTGTGCTGACTAGGATAAAGGTACCTCTCCTTACTTTTTAGGTGAGGTGAGATCCTTGTGTGCTAGCCATGGACACATGGTGATTCTCCATGGGTTTGTGGGTTATGTGACCACTAGGAGTGTGCCATGAGAGCATTCTCTAGCTCTCTAGGTCGTGTGTGAGTGGTCAGCCTGATTGCTAGGCTGATTTCCTCCCTTGTGTGAGATTATGGACTCTAGTGTGTGAGCCTTAGCCTCCATGGCTAAGTGGTGTGGCTTGTGAGAGGGCTGACTTGCCCAAGCTCTAGCTCTATATGTACTCCATCATTTTGAGTAATTGAACAACAATTCTTCAGCACAAGTGATGACCTTCCAATCACACATGCTCGCTGCTCCAAGGCTCCCTCTCTCCTCAAGTTCCAACAGCAAAAGAAGCAATCCCCACAACAACAGCAGCAGCAGTCACAGCAACGGCAGCAGCAGCAACAGCAGCAGAACCAGACTAGCGTGCGCCATTTTGGCAACATGAACGTCGCCGAGGAGGTGCGCGACCGCCTCTTCATGGCGAAGTCTGACATGTCGCAGAAGGAAAAGGCGCATCTGGCGTGGTACAAGGACTCGGGGTATACCAAGAGTCTGACGCACCACAAGGAGTAGTTCACACATCTGCTCCCCATTCCTCCTCGGCCGATTGCTTTGGGTGATGATCGGGTGGTGTATGCTGAGGGGATTGGGATTGTGGAGATGTGGTTGGAGACCCCGCGTGGCATTGAAGTGGGAGTTTTCCATGGCGTGCTATATGTGCCTGATGCTGCGTTCAACCTTCTCTCAGTGTCCTCTCTCAACAACACAGGACTGCGCGTTGTCTTCGATGATGACTATGGCTACATCTTCAACAAGGAAACAAGAGAGGATTGGCCAAGTCGGTGAAGGAGGGCGACATGTACCGCCTGCTGGGGCGACCAAGATCCCGCGTGAGCAGAGTCTTGCAGCAGTGGTGTGTTGGGAAAGGAGCCATCTGGCTCAGTTTCAGGTCCACAGGAGCAACTTCCAGGAAAGTACCAGATGCCTGCTCCGATCGCCAATCGGAATTCACCATTGGAAAGATCAGGTGGCAAAATGTCTGCTGTCCAAGTTTGAGGTCGATCCAACGGTCGGATTGGGAGATATGAATTTTCGAAGTTTCGGGGGTCATGGACCGTCGATATCTGGGTGGGCATGGGTGATGGCTCCATGCCTTAGCCTGAGAAAAGAAAAAGGCAAGAGGTCCAGGGTCAAGACCTGATGGGAGAAATATCCAAAAAGGTCCTTGGTCTTAGGATTGCCTTGTCAGAGTGTGCTGACTAGGATAAAGGTACCTCTCCTTACTTTTTAGGTGAGGTGAGATCCTTGTGTGCTAGCCATGGACACATGGCAATTCTCCATGGGTTTGTGGGTTATGTGACCACTAGGAGTGTGCCATGAGAGCATTCTCTAGCTCTCTAGGTCGTGTGTGAGTGGTCAGCCTGATTGCTAGGCTGATTTCCTCCCTTGTGTGAGATTATGGACTCTAGTGTGTGAGCCTTAGCCTCCATGGCTAAGTGGTGTGGCTTGTGAGAGGGCTGACTTGCCCAAGCTCTAGCTCTATATGTACTCCATCATTTTGAGTGATTGAACAACCATTCTTCAGCACAAGTGATGCCCTTCCAATCACACATGCTCGCTGCTCCAAGGCTCCCTCTCTCCTCAAGTTCCAACATTTGGTATCAGAGCCAAGTTCTGCCACTTCCAGCCAGCACAGGCCGTCACTTTGAGAGTGACGGGTTGGGGTGAAACCTTCACCAGATTTGACGATC
>SZWC01002791.1:121863-134159 GCA_023375785.1 Penium margaritaceum | reverse complement strand
TTTGTGGGTTATGTGACCACTAGGAGTGTGCCATGAGAGCATTCTCTAGCTCTCTAGGTCGTGTGTGAGTGGTCAGCCTGATTGCTAGGCTGATTTCCTCCCTTGTGTGAGATTATGGAGTCTAGTGTGTGAGCCTTAGCCTCCATGGCTAAGTGGTGTGGCTTGTGAGAGGGCTGACTTGCCCAAGCTCTAGCTCTATATGTACTCCACCATTTTGAGTGATTGAACAACCATTCTTCAGCACAAGTGATGCCCTTCCAATCACACATGCTCGCTGCTCCAAGGCTCCCTCTCTCCTCAAGTTCCAACACCATGCCCATCCAGACATCGACGGTCCATGACCCCCGAAACTTCGAAAATTCATATCTCCCAATCCGACTGTTGGATCGGCATCAAACTTGGACCGTAGACATTTTGCCACCTGATCTTTCCAATGATGAAGTTGAATTGGCAATCAGAGCAGGCATCTGGTACTTTCATGGAACTTGCTCCTGTGGACCTGAAACTCAGCCAGATGGCTCCTTTCCCAACACTTGGTGCATGCATGGTGCTCAGGATTCTTGGCGAGTGCGATTGCGCTCTGGTTGTCGACGCGCATAGGAACTGGAACTGCTGCACTCCCACTCATCCTTGCGATGAGACGTTGAAGCCAAACTGCTTCATTGGCTCCAAAGCTAAGAGAAACGTACTCAGCTTCCGTGCTTGAGGTGGCCACGACCACCTGCCGCTTGCTGTACCAGCTGATGGCCCCACCATTCATGAGAAACACATGTCCAAAGATGGACCTATGGTCCTCAGGGTTTGAAGCCCAATCTGTATCTGTGTAGTCGATGATGCTATTGTCGTTACCGTTTTAGATGATGCCGATGTTGATGGTTCCAGCAAGGTGGCAAAAGATCTGCTTCACTACCTTCTGGTCCTCTGGTACGGGATTAGCCATGTGCTGGCTTACAACGCTCACAGCCTGCGCGAGGTCCGGCCTGGTTACTACCAAAGTACCAGAGCGCCGTTGGCAGTCTCATGTACCTGATGGTGGCAACCAGGCCGGACCTCACACAGGCTGTGAGCGTTGTGAGCCAGCACATGGCTAATCCCGGACCGGAGCACCAGAAGGCAGTGAAGCGGATCTTCCGCTACCTTGCTGGAACCATCAACATCGACATCACCTACAACGGCAATGACAACAGCATCATCGGCTACACAGACGCAGATTGGGCTCAGCTACACCTACTTCTCCATTGAAGTTTACGAGGTATTGCCGCGTCTCCAGCGGCGTGCCGATGGGTTTGCCCTCTGCCATGCCGAACCGCTGTAGGAAGTCCTTGATGTAGTGACTCTGCTATAGGGAGAGAGAGCGTGATTTACGGTCACGCGTGATCTGGATGCCGAGGAAGTATGACACCTCCCCGAGATCAGACATCTGGAAGAGCTCTTGCATGGCCTCCTTAAACTCCTTTAGTGCAGACATGCTATTTGAAAGGAGGAGCATGTCATCTATATAGTTAATGATGATGAGGATCTCATGCTCATGCTACCAGCGATACACGCTATAGTCACACTCGCAGCGCTAAAACCCCATGTACTGCAACGCGTCATCCAAGTTCTGGTTCCAAGCCCGCGACGCTTGCTTGAGGCCGTATAGCGACTTTTAGAGCTTGCAAACCAGGTGCTCTTAGCCATCCATGACGAATCCCTCTGGCTGCTCCATGTAGATCTCCTCCTCCAAGTCTCCATTCAAAAATGCCGTCTTGACATCCATGTGGTGAACCTCGAAGTCCTCAGCTGCTGCATAAGAGAGGAGCATGTACACAGAGGCAAACTTTGCAACATGGGTAAAAATTTCTGTGTAGTCGATGCCCTCCTACTGCGAGTAGCCCTTGGCAACCAGCCTCGCCTTGTACTTTTCCAGGTTATCATCTGCTCCCCAGTTCTTCTTGAACACCCACTTGAACTTGATCACCTTACGTCGAGGTGTACACTCAGTCAGCTCCCACGTGCCGTTGTCTAGCTGCGACTGTATCTCGTACTGCACGGCTTGCGCCCAATCTGCTGCATCTGTTACAACCATGGCCTCCTTGTATGACATTGGCTCATCTGAATCTGCTTCAACTGCTACGTTGATCTGTTCTGGTTTCTGCAGAATCCAAAAATGGCCGCGCTCACCAGGCTTGTAACGCATCCTAAGAGGGTACCTGCGACCTGGTGCTGGAGCGTTAGCGGGCGGCTTGCGGGGTGCTGTTGGCACAACTGCTGCTGCTGGAAGTGCAACATCTTCCTCCTCTGCTTCTGCCAATGAGACTGCTGTATCTGCTACTTCAGACATGGGAGAGTAGAGTGATTCTCCCACTGTCACAGTAGAGGAATGGTTCTCTCTCGTCAGCTAATGGTTCTGCTGCCTCTTCACAGAGAATGTTGGTCCCAATGATGTTGCTCTCGTTGAAGACGACATCCCTGGAAATGATGACGTGGCCCGTAACCGTTTCGTAGAGATAACAGGCCTTGCTTGCCACGACATAGCCAATCATCAGTATCTGTGCACTCTTTGCGTCCCATTTTTGCTGCTTCTCCTCGGCTATGTGCATGTGCGCCAAGCTGCCAAATGCTCGGAGGTGACCCACGCTTGGTTTCTTGCCAAACCACGCCTCATACGGTGTCATTTCCTTCAGCGCCTTAGTTACGGTTCTTGATGTAGACTGCGGTACTCACGCCTGCAGCCCAGAAGTCGTAGGTCAGGCGAGCCGCGTGTAGCATGGAGCGTGCCGACTCCACAATGGTACCGTTGGCGCATTCTGCTACACCGTTCTATTGCGACGAGTATGGCGTGGTACGTTGTGCCTTGATGCCAGCTGCTGCAGGGTTCTCCTGGAATTCCTTACTTAAATACTCTCCACCGCGATTGCTGCGCAGCACTTTGATCTTCTTGCTAGTCTGGTTCTCCACCATGGCCTTGAACTCCTTGAACCTGTCAAAGCACTGGTCCTTGGAAGGAAGGAAATACACAGTAATGTAACAGCTGAAATCATCAATGAAAGTCAGGAAATACCTAGAGCCTTGAAAGCTCTAGGTCTGCATCAGTCTGTACAAGTCCTTGTGGACCAGCTCCAACACCTACTTTGCACGCTCCCCTGCTATAGAGAACGCCTCCTGGTGCTGCTTTCCCTCCAAACAGCCGATGCATAACTGCTGCTCAAAGTTAGAGATGGTAGGCAGATCACACACCATCTGCTTTGCTTGAAGCTGCTACAAAGTGCGCATGCCGATGTGGCCGTAGCGCGCATGCCAGATCTTGCCATCTGTCGCCTGCACCACTCTTGCAAGACTGTGCTCACGTGGGATCTTGGTCGCCCCAAGCAGGCGGTACATGTCGCCCTCCTTCACCAACCTGGCAAACTCCTCTCCTGTATCCTTGTTGAGGATGTAGCCATAGTCATCATCGAAGACGACGCGCAGTCCTGTGTTTGTAAGAGAGGAGATTGAGAGGAGGTTGAATGCAGCATCAGGTACATACAGTATGCCATGGAACACTTCCACTTCAATGCCACGTGGGGCCTCCAACCACATCTCCACAATCCCAATCCCCTCAGCATACACCACCCGATCATCATCCATAGCGATAGGACAGGGAGGGATGGACAGCAGCTGTGTAAACCACTCCTTGTGATGTGTGAGGCTCTTGGTACATCCTGAGTCCTAATACCATACGAGATCCGCCTTCTCCACGTGCGACATGTCAGACTTCGCCATGAAGAGAGGGTCGCCCACCTCCTTGGCCACATTTTTGTTGCCAAGGTGGCGCACACCAGCCTGGTTTTGCTGCTGCTGCTGTTAGTGACGCTGCTATGATTGCTGTTACTACTACTGCTGTTTTGCTGCTGCTGTTGCGATGACTGCTGCTGCTGCTGCTCCTTCTCGTTCCTCTTGAGCATGAAATACTCTTTTTTGTAGTGTCCCTCTTTCTGGTAGTAGTGGTATTTGCCTTTCTTTTTGCCTTTTTACTACCCAGACTACTACTGCTGCTGCTGGTTTCGTGAGCTCGTGGCCACAAAAGCTGCTTCACTGCTGCCGGCGCCATTACGCTTTGTTGCATTGCGACGCATGTTGGCACTTGAGGAGAGAGGGAGCCTTGGAGCAGCGAGCATGTGTGATTGGAAGGGCATCACTTGTGCTGAAGAATGGTTGTTCAATCACTCAAAATGATGGAGTACATATAGAGCTAGAGCTTGGGCAAGTCAGCCCTCTCACAAGCCACACCACTTAGCCTTGGAGGCTAAGGCTCACACACTAGAGTCCATAATCTCACACAAGGGAGGAAATCAGCCTAGCAATCAGGCTGACCACTCAGACACGACTTTGAGAGCTAGAGAATGCTCTCATGGCACACTCCTAGTGGTCACATAACCCACAAACCCATGGAGAATCGCCATGTGTCCATGGCTAGCACACAAGGATCTCACCTCACCTAAAAAGTAAGGAGAGGTACCTTTATCCTAGTCAACACACTCTGACAAGGCAATCCTAAGACCAAGGACCTTTTTGGATATTTCTCCCATCAGGTCTTGACCCTGGACCTCTTGCCTTTTTCTTTTCTCAGGCTAAGGCATGGAGCCATCACCCATGCCCACCCAGACATCGACGGTCCATGACCCCTGAAACTTCGAAAATTCATTTCTCCGAATCCGACCGTTGGATCGGCCTCAAACTTGGACCGTAGACATTTTGCCACCTGATCTTTCCAATGAAGAAGTCAGATTGGCGATCGAAGCAGGCATCTGGTACTTTCCTGGAACTTGCTCCTGTAGACCTGAAACTGAGCCAGATGGCTCCTTTCCCAACAATCTCCCACTTTATCGCAGCCAGAGTGGGCTGAGTCCACATGCCTTCATGCAGAACTGCTGCTTTTCACGGGTCACTGGCTTGGTGCAGAAATCAGCAACCTGCTTGCTGGTTGGAGTAAACTCCAGCTTGATAGCACCCTCCTACACCATGTGCCTGATGAAATGATATGCGATATCAATGTGCTTGGTACGTGCATGGTGCTCAGGATTCTTGGCGAGTGCGATTGCGCTTTCGTTGTCAACGCACACAAGAACTGGAACTGCTGCACTCCCACTCATCTCTGCCATGAGACGTTGGAGCCAAACTGCTTCTTTGGCTCCAAAGCTGAGAGATACGTACTCAGCTTCTGTACTCGAGGTGGCCACGACCACCTGCCGCTTGCTACACCAGCTGATGGCCCCACCATTCATGAGGAACACATGTCCAGAGATGGACTTGCGGTTCTCAGGGTTTGAAGCCCAATCTGCGTCTGTGTAGCCGATGATGCTGTTGTCATTGCCGTTGTAGGTGATGCCGATGTTGATGGTTCCAGCAAGGTAGCGGAAGATCCGCTTCACTGCCTTCTGGTGCTCCGGTCCGGGATTAGCCAAGTGCTAGCTCACAGCACTCATAGCCTGTGCGAGGTCCGGCCTGGTTGCGACCATCTGGTACATGAGACTGCCGACGGCGCTTTGGTACTTCTGCCGCTCAGCTGCATTTGCTTCTCCATTGAAGGTCACGAGGTACTGCCGCGTCTCCAGCGGCGTGCCGATGGGTTTTGCCTCCGCCATGCCGAACCGCTACAAAACATCCTTGATGTAGCGGCTCTGCTGCAGCGAGAGAGAGCGTGACTTGCGGTCACGCGTGATCTGGATACCGAGGAAGTATGATGCCTCCCCGAGATCAGACATCTGGAAGCGCTCCTGCATGATGAGGATCTCATGCTCATGCTGCCAGCGATACACGCTGTAGTCACACTCGCTGCGCTCAAATCCCATGCACTACAATGCCGCATCCAATTTCTGGTTCCAAGCACACGACGCTTGCTTGAGGCCGTACAGCGAGTTCTACAGCTTGCAGACCAGGTGCTCCTGGCCATCCATGACGAACCCCTCCGGCTGCTCCATGTAGATCTCCTCCTCCAAGTCACCATTCAAGAATGACGTCTTGACATCCATGTGGTGAACCTCGAAGTCCTCAGCTGCTGCATAAGAGAGGAGCGTGCGCACAGAGGCAAATTTGCAACAGGGGCAAACGTTTCTGTGTAGTCGATACCCTCCTGCTGCGAGTAGCCCTTGGCGACCAGCCTCGCCTTGTACTTTTCCAGGTTACCATCTGCTCCCCGCTTCTTCTTGAAGACCCACTTGCACTTGATCACCTTACGTCCTGGAGGACGCTTAGTGAGCTCCCACGTGCCGTTGTCCAGCTGCGACTTTATCTCCTGCTGCACGGCTTGCGCCCAATCTGCTCCATCCGGTGCAGCCATGGCCTCCTTGTATGACGTTGGCTCATCTGAATCTGGTGCAACTGCGACGTTCACCTGTTCTAGTTTCTCAAGCATCCAGAAATGACCGCGCTCACCAAGCTTGTAACGCACCCTAAGAGGGTACCTACGACTTGGTACTGGAGCGTTAGCGGGTGGCTGGCGCGGTGCTGCTGGCACAACTGCTGTTGCTAGTGGTGCTACATCTCCCTCCTCTGCTTCTGCCGATGAGGCTGCTGTATCTGCAACATCAGACATGGGAGAGTAGAGTGATTCTCCCATTGTCACAGTAGACGAAGGCTCGGGAGAAACTGGGTCAGGAAGAATTTCTGCTCCCAGTGTCTCGTCAGTTGCTGGTTCTGCTGCCTCTTCACATACGATGTTTGTGCCGATGACGTTACTCTCGTTGAAGACAACATCCCTTGAGATGATGACGTGGCCTATATCCCTCTCGTAGAGGCGATACGCTTTGCTTGCCACGTCGTAGCCGATCATCAGCATTTGTGCACTCTTCGCGTCCCACTTTTGCCGCTTCTCTTTCGGCACGTGCATGTGCGTCAAGCTGCCAAACGCGCGAAGATGACCTACGCTTGGCTTCTTGCCAAACCACGCCTCGTACGGTGTCATCTGCTCCAGGGCCTTGGTTAGACTGCGGTTCTTGATGTAGACTGTAGTGCTCACGGCTTTAGCCCAGAAATCGTAGGTCAGCAGAGCCGCGTACGGCGTCATCTGCTCCAGGGCCTTGAACTCCTTGAACCTGTCAAAGCACTGGTCCTTGGAGGAAAGGAAGTACACAACAGTGTAACGGCTGAAATCATCAATGAAGGTGAGAAAACACCTAGAGTCTCCAAAGCTCTGGGTCTGCATCGGTCCGCACAAGTCCGTGTGGACCAGCTCCAACACCTCTTTTGCACGCTCCCCTGCTCCAGAGAACGCCTCGAGATGCTGCTTCCCCTCCAAACAGCTGATACATAACTGCTGCTCAAAGTTGGAGATGGTAGGCAGGTCACGCACCATCTGCTTTGCTTGAAGCTGCTGCAAGGCGCGCATGCCGATGTGGCCGTAGCACGCATGCCAGATCTCACCATCTGTTGCCTGCACCACTGCTGCAAGACTTTGCTCTCGCGGGATCTTGGTCGCCCCCAACAGGCGGTACATGTCGCCCTCCCTCACCGACTTGGCCAACTCCTCTCCTGTTTCCTTGTTGAGGATGTAGCCATAGTCATCATCGAAGACAACGCGCAGTCCTGTGTTGGTGAGAGAGGACTCTGAGAGAAGGTTGAACGCAGCATCAGGCACATACAGCACGCCATGGAAAACTCCCACTTCAATGCCATGCGGGGTCTCCAACCACATCTCCACAATCCCAATCCCCTCAGCATACACCACCCGATCATCACCCAAAGCAATCGGCCGAGGAGGAATGGAGAGCAGCTGTGTGAACCACTCCTTGTGGTGTGTCAGACTCTTGGTACACCCCGAGTCCTTGTACCACGCCAGATCTGCCTTTTCCTTCTGCGACATGTTAGACTTCGCCATGAAGAGGCGGTCGCGTATCTCCTTGGCGATGTTCATGTTGCCAAAATGGCGCACGCTGGTTCTGCTGCTGCTGCTGCTGCTGCTGCTGCTGCTGCTCCCGTTGCTGTGACTGCTGCTGCTGTTGCTGTGGAGATTGTTGCTTTTGCTGCTGTTGCTACTGCTCCTTCTAGTCCCTCTTAAACTTGAAGCACTCTTTCTTGTAGTGCCCCTCTTTTGGGCAATAGTGGCACTTGCCCTTCTTCTTGCCTCTCTGCTGCCCGGACTGCTGCTGCTGCTGGTTGCGTAAGGCCATGGCCATGAAAGCTGCTTCACTGCTGCTGCCGCCATTGCGCTTTGCCGCATTGCGACGCAATTCCACCTGCACCAGGTGTGTGCAGATGAAGTCGAGGTCGAGAGTTGGCTGGTACTCCAGCGTCTCTCGTACCGTGTCGTAGCTGGTTGGGAGTCCCCTCAGCAAGAGGAGGATGAAGCGCGTCTCTTCCACAGGATTGCCGGCCGCTCTCAGCTGCTTCGCAAGCTCCTTTGCCCTGTCCAGATACGCCTCCATCCGTTCACCACCCTGCATTTTCAGCGCCATCATCTTTTCCTCCAAAAGCATGAGGAATGCAGGATCCTTGCTCTCATACTTTTTGCACAACGTGTCCCACCTCTCCTTTGCGGTAGCCTTGTCACTCACGTACTGAAGATGCAGGTTGGAGATGGTATTAATAAGCAACCTGTAGGCCTGCCTATCCTTCTTCTTCCACTCCTCGTACGTCGCTGGTACATCTTGAGAAGAACCCGCATCAGCTGCACCCTTTTGCGGCGTCTTCCCCGCCACCACCTGCGCTGCGGTGATGCCTTTTGCCTGTGGAACTGGAGCCGGCTCATCGCCGCTCACCACCTCCCACAAGCCCCTCTCCTCCAAAAGGAGGCGGGTACGGATCTTCCAAAACGTGAAGTTGGCGCGTCCCTCCAGCCTCTCCAAAGGCTCGGCTGCTGTTACAACGCCAGCTGCTGCCATTTTGAGCCTTGATGATGCTCACCGCTGCCCTTGGATGGCGGCGCTGTCACTCCGCACTTGGCCACGGTCTAGAGTAAACGGCGCCGACAGGCAAACCGCCGACCGCCCTTGGTATTTCAACCAAGGTAGAGATCACCCACGGAGTGGTGTTTCCACACAGAAAGGTTCACTTAGCTTGTCCCAACCGTGGCCGGAGAGTGTTCCAAACTCTCATCCAACTGGCAATGCTACACACCAAAGTGTGCACTTGCACTTGTTCTTTACACTCTTTCTTGGTGACCAACAAGGGATTAGTTTTCTCCCAAGTCTCAAGAGTAAGAGATGATGATACAATCACATGCAAATGACAGGCCTTATATAGTCTCTGGTCAGTGCTCCCAGTGGCTCCTTGGAGGGACCCCCCCCAAGGCTACCCTAGACAGTGTCATCAGCTTTGATGACATGGCACCCTCTNCCTTGGCCCTTTTTAGTCACAAAGAAAATTTGGTCCTGGGAGGATTCGACCCCGGACCTCTCGCTTGCGAGACGGCGCCTTCACCCACTAGGCTGTAGGAAGTTGTCCTAAGGAGCATGCACCAGGTACACTACCAAGAGTAGACCAAGGGGACTTACTCCACAAGGATGAGTAGTGCATGCCTTGTCTCTCTCAGCCTCTCTTGCATGTCGCTGGGGGACTTGCGCTACAAGCGCAGTGCATACCCAGTCTTAAATCTTCCGCTGATTGGACCAGGGGCATACACAGAACATAACAAACTCTCCCTTGCACCTGCGTCCATCTGCGGCTAGATTCCTGCTGCGGCCATGGGCCCAGCGATGTCGGCCACCTGTGAAGTAGGCCGCCCGTTCAGCCCTCGTCTGTTGCGCTCACCATCCCGATGCCCCGTGCCCCTGCCATGTGCGGGTCACTGTCCAGCGGCTTCGTCAGGAAGTCCGCGAGCATCTGCTTGGTCGCGATGTACTGCAGATCCACCACTCTCTTGGCGACGAGGTCGCGCGTGTAGTGATAGCGGATTTCGATGTGCTTGGTCCGCCTGGAGAGAGTGCCCTTGAACGCGATGTCCATCGCGCTCTGGTTGTCGACGTGGACGACCGTGGCCTCCTTTTGTGGTGCGTGCATCTCAGCGAGCAAGCTGCGTAGCCACTGCGTCTCTTTGTACACCTCAGACAGCGTCACGTACTCAGCTTCTGCAGTTGAGATGGAGACACAGTCTTGCTTGCGGCTGGCCCACGACACAGCGCCACCGTTCACAAGGCACACAAAGCCCGAGGTGGACTTCCTATCATCCACGTTGCCTCCAAAATCTGCGTCGGTGTAGCACTTGAGGCGCAAAGGGTCTGTTCCTTGAAGGCCGCCGTACTACAGCCCCATGTGCCGTGTCTTGCTGAGATAGCGCAAAATGCGCTTCACGGCCTGCCAGTGGAGTGGCCCAGGGTTGGCCACGAACCGACTGACTAGCCCCACAGCAAAGGAGATGTCCGGCCGCGTGCCAACCATGGCATACATGATGCTACCCACCGCAGACTGGTATGGCACATCCTGCATTTCGCGGCGCTCGGCTTCCGTGCTGGGGGAGTGGGCGGAGGTGAGATTGCATTTCGTGGGGAGAGGAGTGCTGAGGGGTTTTGCGTNAGCCCCTGGTCATCCGCACGCACATACACGCTGGGGTCGTTGTGGCAGTGCGAGAAGCCTAGGCCAGCCATGAAGCTATCCATCTCCTTGTACCAGATCCTTGGGGCCTGTTTCAGCCCGTAGAGCGCCTTGATGAGGCGACACACCTGCCCGAGTTTTGCCTTGACACCCTCGGGCACCTCCATTAGTATCTCCTTGTCAAGCTTCCCGTAGAGGAAGGCGGTCTTGACGTCCATCTGGTGGATTTCCATGTTACGCGCCGTAGCCACAGCCAGCAAGGTGCGGATGGATGGGAAAGACGCGACAGGAGAGTAGGTCTCGTCGTACTCAGATCCTGCTCTCTGCGAGAACCCCTTCGCGACGATCCTTGCCTTGTACTTGTCGATGCTGTTGTCTTGCTTGCGTTTGATGCGTAAGACCCACTTCACGCCCACCACGTGTGCATTTGGTGGTCTGTCTACCAGCTCCCACGTTTCGTTCTCTTTGATGGAGGCGAGCTCGCTCTCCATCGCCTCCTTCCACTTAGCAGCGTCCGGCCGCGAGAGAGCCTCGGCGATGGTAGCTGGCTCTCCCTGCGCAAGGCACGACCAGCTCAATCCAGTCCACTCGGCCTTCCCTCCGTCGTACTGCTTCGCAGGCTTTGCTTGGCGCTCACTGCGCCGAAGTGGTGCTGGTGCTGGCTGCTTGTGCTGCTGCTGCTGTTGTGCTTCCCCAGGAGGGGTCGCTGGGAGGGAAGAGCCACTGGCCTCCGAGGCCTCCGAGGAGGCCTCGGATGTCTCTGACGCGGTATCAGATGTCAACTCCGCTTCAGCCTGAGCGGACGCTCTCCCTGAATTGGCAGCCTCGCTGTCTACGGCCACTGGCGTCCTACGCCAGTTAGGCGAGGGTGTGTCACCCGCCTCCAGCAGCACGATCCACTCTCCCTGTTTTGGAGAGTTCTCTGGGTCCAGCAGTTCTTCCTTGCCGTGTGACTCTTCCTGGAAGGTCACATCTCTGGAGGTGATGACTCTCCCTGCTGCCTGGTCCCACAGCCTGTATGCCTTGTGCGCAGCCTCGTAGCCGATCATCACGCACTTGCGCGCACGTGCATCCAACTTCCCCGCTCCTTGCCCGTCCTGGACTTTGGCCCAAGCCGTGCAGCCGAATGCCGTTAGGTGAGAGGCATCCGGCTTCTTTCCCGACCATGCTTCCTGCGGCGTCATGCGTTCTGCACTTTGCTCCCTTTCTGTCCCCTTGCTGCGCAATGCTGCAGCAGGCATGAGGTTGATGAGGTAGCATGCAGTGCGCGCTGCTTCCGCCCAGAAGCGAGGAGGGAGCTTTGATTCGAACAGCATGGTTCGCGTCATGGCCAGAATGGTCTGGTTCATGCGCTCGGCCATGCCGTTGCTTTGCGGTGTGTAGGGGGTAGTAGGTTGGTGGACAATGCCGTGTGCCCGAAGCCACGGCTTGCACCCCTCGTACCCTCCGCCGTTGTCGCTCCGTAGGGCCTTGACCTTCCGCCCGGTTTGTCGCTCCACCATGGCGACAAACTCTTGCAGGCGCTCCAGCACCTCTCCCTTGGTTTTGAGGAAGTACACCCACACCTTCCGAGAGTAATCATCGATGAAGGTGAGGAGGTACTTGGAGCCGCCGTTGGACGTGGTGCGCATGGGGCCACACACGTTGCTGTGGACGAGGTCGAGTATGCCCTCTGCTCTACGACCGTTTTTGGAGAAGCGTTTTCGCTTTGTCTTGCCTTGCAGGCAAGCCTCACACCCAGCGTTGCATCCACCCTTCAGCTCACACCCCTCCAGCCCGCGTACAAGCTTCTGCTCCTGCATGACCTG
>SZWC01002791.1:85093-109561 GCA_023375785.1 Penium margaritaceum | reverse complement strand
ACACTCTGACAAGGCAATCCCAAGACCAAGGACCTTTTTGGATATTTCTCCAATCAGGTCTTGATCCTGGACCTCTTGCCTTTTTCTTTTCTCAGGCTAAGGCATGGAGCCATCACCCATGCCCACCCAGACATCGACGGTCCATGACCCCCGAAACTTCGAAAATTCATATCTCCCAATCCGACCGTTGGATCGGTCTCAAACTTGGGCCGTAGACATTTTGCCACCTGATCTTTCCAAGGGTGAAGTCAGATCGGCGATCGGAGCAGGCATCTGGTACTTTCCTGGAACTTGCTCTTGTGGACCTGAAATTGAGCCAGATGGCTCCTTTCCCAACACCACCATGATCTCCGTCTTCCTTCTTGGGAGCCCTGTACTCCCGAGCCCAATGCACAGGCTTGCCACAATTATAGTACTTCCCAAGACACTTTGAACTCTTTCTCCCGCCACCATTTCCTTTTCCTCCACCGCCACTGCTTCCGTTGTTGCTCTGACTAGAATAGGAGTTATTGCCATGACCACCGTACTGTGCAGCATAGGTGGAATACTAGCCTAACTACCGCTGTGACGCATGGCCTCGTTGCGTACATACTCGGACACTGCCTCATACGTCAAATCCTCCTCCTTCCAACCGCCAAAGACAGTGATCAGAGGACCCCGGCTTTCACGTAACACCATGAGGAGGATGATGGCTTGCATGTTGGTGTCGATTTCCCAGTTCATTTGGGTCATTTGCTACAGCTGTCCTTGAAACTACAATAGGAAATCCGGAATCCACTCTCCCTCGCTCAGCCTCATTGAAATCAGCTTTTGTAGGATGAAGAGGTGATTTGCGAGAGCTGTTGATTGGTGTACATGTGCAAGCTTCTCATAAGTCTTTGATGCATGTGTCATACCATCGAGGTAGACATGCTGTGACTCATGCACTCATGTCACAAGAATTACAAGGGCCATGTCATTCTTGACACTCGACGCTTCATATCAAGGATGTGTTTTTGGAGGTTCAACCTCTTCTCCAAGGAACATCTTCAAGTAGCCACGAACCCTCATGGCTATCTCAAATTTCCATCTCCACAAGGAAAAACCATACCCTGTGAACTTTGACATCCCACTATTGACTTGCTCGAGAGTGAGCGTCGCGGGAATCGTCATATTGCTTTTGTGTTTCTCAGCTTCTCTGCTTTGCTGAGGCTCATGAAGGCTGATATAGACTATTGTCTGCTACTATTTTAAAAGGTACAGATCCGTCGCTTACCCCGTAACCGTTGAGCACTTGCAGATAGAGAAGATTGCGTACTAGCGAATCCAGGGTCGTGCTTCCAAGGACACAGCTTATCCTTGGCCCTTGTTAAGTACCAGCATCCGCCGTTGGAGCTGATGGAGCAAAAGGAGCAGATGGATGTGATGGAGCTAATACGTGCTGGAAGACAAGGAGGGCGAGAAAGTGCGTAGAAACGTACCTTACAACTAGTCAGTGTGGCCACATAACCATTTGTCAACCTGCTTGAGGCGACGGTCTAGAAAATGGATTCCGAAATAATGGTTACTCTCGACTGCTCTTGGTATTGCAACGATGAGATGATATCGCCGTCGGAGCCAAGGTTCCACACTGAGTAGTTCATATGAATCACTTCTTTGCATTTTGTCCTTAGTACCTGGTCACTTTTGTGCGAGGAGCGAAGTCCTAGGGCTTAGACCAACTTGTTGTCGATGCAGACCTTTGTTGCCTCCGTTAATGGGACTTTAACATCGACAAGCAAACTATGTAGCAACTGTGTCTCCTTGCATGTTTCTGACAGAGCGATGTACTCTGTCTCAGCAGTAGAGAGGGAGACACAGTCTTACATTCTGCTTGCCCAATAGACTGCACCATCGTTCAAGAGGCACACAAAGCCCGTAATGGACTTTCTTTCATCGATTCTTCTTCCCCACTCGGCGTCTATTTACCACACCACCCATAGCGGATCAGATCCTTATTAGCCTCCAAACTAGATTCCCATGTGTCGGGTCTTCTTTAGATAGCGCATGATGCGTTCAACTACTTGTCAGTGCTGTGGCCTTGGATCGGCCACAAACCTACTCACTTGTCCCATAACGTAGCAAACATCAGGGCGTGTTCCTATTATGGCATACACGAGCCTCACAACAACAGACTGGTAGGGAAAGGTATCCATGTCAACCATTTCTGCTTCCATGCTTAGGGCTTGTTTCTACCCGTAGAGTGCTTTTACCAGTTTGTAAACCTTGCCCATTGTAGCTTTCACTACCTTGGGCACTACCATGAGTACCCTATTGGTTCATGATTTTGACATTTCAAATAATATTCAGGGTGTATTCGTAACTTGCCCTTTTTTTGTTATTTTTCGGTATTCGTTTTGAGCAAAATTAGTTCAGTACATTGTCTTGATTTCGTTTTTTCTTCATGCAAGCGGCGTGTTTCATGCTTTGGAGGGAACGAATTCCGGTGTCGCTGCCTTGTCGATACCGGAAATCGAGCAATCGCGTGACCCTCGGAGGTGGATGCGATCACACTTTGGATTTCGTACGACAGCCAGGGTCGAGCGACAATGGGACAAATAGTGAATTGTATTTGTCTTCCATGCGAGAATATTTTGTTTGTATCTAAATAAAAGAAATCGTCGTCTGTGAATAATTGTTTAATATCACAATGAAGAAGTAGTAAGGTACTTCTTTGTCTATCTTCCCGTAGAGGAAAGCTATCTTGACATCCATCTGGTGGACCTCCACATATTTTGCCGCAACGATGCCCAACATGGATCTGATGGAGGCGAAGGTGACGACAGGCGTGAAGGTATCCCGTACTCTCAACTTGCACGCTGGGAGAAGCCGTTGTCTGGTACTTGTCGATAAACCTATGTTATTGAAGTTTTTTTGGAGTACCCACTTTGACCTCACCACATGAGCGTTTGGAGGCCTGTCTACAAGAACCCATGTTCCGCACTCTTCAATGGATGCAAGTTCGCTATGCAGTGCCTCCTTCTATTTGGCCACATCTGGCATGTTCACAGCCTTCGTTACGGTCAGAGGCTCGCCCTGAGCCAAGCATGACCAGCTCATTCCGCTCCATTTTGCACGTCCAGCATCGTACTTGGGCGGAGGTTTCTGTTGGCGCATAGTACGCCGGAGTGTTGCTGGAAGTTCTTAAAAGCTTAGTTGCTTCTAATACTCCTGCGCTGTCAGTAAAAAGCTGTGTGAACAAGAGTCACCGGCCTCAGAGTTTGACTTACAGGCCTAGGAGGACTCAGACTCAGTGTCAGATTCTGTCGTTATGTCAAACTACACAGCCACTCTCCATGTAGCACCATCCTTCACGAGCACCATCTTCCTGTTTTCTAGCGTCTCATCACTTGACTCGAGAAACACAATCCACTCTCCTCTTTTTGGAGCATGGACAGAGTCTAGCGTCCTTTCATCAAACTCGACATCTCGGCTCTTGATGAGCTTTCCAGCTGTTTAGTCCCACAACCTCTATGCCTTGTATGCGGTGTCATACCCGAATTTTACAGACTTACGAGCACGTGCATTCAGTTTGCCACTTCCTTCTCCTGCTTGGACCTTTGTCCAGGCAGTACAACAAAAAACCCTCATGTGTGAGGCATCTTGCTTCTTCCCTCACCAAGTCTCTTGTGGTGTCTTGAGCTATTTCACTTGTTGTTTCTTACCACGCCTTCCAAGGGTGGGAGCTGGAGTGAGATTCACAAGGTAGCAAGCAGTTCTTGCAGCTTAAATCCAGAAACGAGATGCAAGTTTGGCGTTGAAGATCATGCTTCGGATCATGCCGAGGATAGTCTTGTTCATCCGCTCGGAGACGCCATTTCTCAGGGGGGTGTAAGGTGTGGTGGTCCGGTGGTTGATGATGTATTGGCTGAACCAGCCTTTGTACGCCTCGTAATCACCACTATTGTCCGTGCGCAATACCTTGACTTTCTTGCTTGTCTGTCGCTCTACCATCGCGAGAAACTCTTGCAGCTTCTCTTTGACCTCTCCATTTGTCTTGAGGAAGAAGATCCACATCTTGCGACTGTGGTCATCGATGAAGGTCAAGAAATACTTGCTGTCGCCGTTCGAAGTAGTGCGGAATGATCTGCACAGATGTGAGTGAATCAGGTCCGATATTACTGCCGCACATTGTCCATTATGCTCAAAGGGCTCTTTCTTAGCCTTGCCTTAGCCGCATGGCTCACAGAGCTTTTTGGACTTTTCATCATCCTTGGCCTTACATCCCTCCCTCCCTTAAACCAGTTTGTGCTGCTACATAGCTTGTAGTGTTCTCTCGGCCACATGGCCAAACCACCTGTGCCACAGCTTAGCATCTGTGCTGATGGAGTTGGCCGCCATGGTGACGGCTTGTGGTGCAACATCAGGCTTTGGAGACTTGGGCTCTTCAACCGTCGCATATCCCCCATTTGTACTCTCAGGGGGTTTGGTCTGCAGTATATAGAGCCCATGAACTCTTGGGACCTATGCGACAAGACTCTCCTTGTGATAGGAGATCTTGATGTCCTTGTTCTTGACAATCACGGCCTTTTCCTGTGTCAAGACAACTGTCATGTTGTGGTCCATGATTCTGGACATTGACAAAAGTTTGCTATAAAAGACGGCATGTAGACAACGTTATCTAGTTTAATGGCCTTTTTAGTACCGTTCAAGTTCATGCTAATCAACTTCTCTCTCTCGCTTTGCACATGGACAATCCTACCGTTGGCACACCTGAAGCGACATTCAGTGTGTCCAATGGAGATTAAACCATCCTTCTCCTTTGAAGAGTGGTGGATCTTGCCAGCATCGAGCCCGTAGGCTCCACGCTTGAGCAGTGCCACTCTCTTGGTTGTCGGGAAGTTCTCAGCCATTGTATTTGTCAACTCCTTATCCTTTCCTTTCCCCTCATATTGACCACCATGGTCTCCATCTTCCTTCTTGGGAGCCCTGCATGTTGACCTGATATATATTGACCTGATGTACTCCTTGTCCATGGCTGATATTTGGATAGGCACAGGATGGACTAGGCATGCACTACTCGATTGGAGTAAATCCCCTTGGTCTAATCTGGATAGTATACCCAGTAAACACTACGTAGGACAACTCCTTGTGGCTTAGACGTTCCAGAGTTAGTCTCTGGAGCGAGAGGTCACTGGGTCAAATCCCTGTCCGGTGAGTATCTTTCTTTGTGACCAAAAATAAGACAAGAACATTCTAAGAGAGATCTTAGATCATTCCAAGGTCCTTGGTTGCTAGTACCACTTGGCAGTCAAAGGGAGCACCATGTACGCAGGGGGGGTGACCCTATCCAGGTTGCCCTCAAATTGGCTCATCAAAGGAGCCACTGCGCGCTTAGGTTAGAGGCTGGCTCTAGGACGATAAGAACCCGTCAGTTGGCTGTGATTGAGTACAGTTCTTACCTTTGAGACTCCTCACAGAGTTATTCACCAGAGGCAAACACTAAAGAAGCATTTATTGGTCTAAGCCTCAGGAGTTTGCTCGTCGCGCGAAAGTAGCTAGGTGCTAAGGACATAGTGCAACAAAGTCATTCCCATGAACTGCTCAGTGTGGAACCTTGGCTTTAAGGGTGATATCATCTCTTGGTTGCAATACTAAGAGCAGTCGGTGTGAACGATTGTATCGGAACCCGTTTTCTAGACCGTTGCCTTAGGCAAGTTGACACTGCACGTCCGTGTAGTGTCAACTATGGCTTGCCATAGTTATTGCACTTCCTAAGATGCTTTGAACACTTTGCACGCTATCATTGTTTTTTCCTCCGCTTCTGCTCTGACCAGAAGACGAACTGTTACCACGACCACCGTACTATGCAGCATAGGCTGAAATATTAACCTTACTACCGCTGCGATTCACGGCCTCTTCACGTACGTACTTGGATACTGCCTCTGACGTCAAATCCTCCTTCCTACCGCCAAAGATGGTGATCAGAGGACTCCAGCTTTCAGGTAGCGCCATGAGGAGGATCATGGCCTGCATGTTGGTGTCAATTTCCCAACTCATTTGGATCACTCGTTACAACAGTCCTTCAAACTGCAAAAGGAAGTCCGAAATCGACTCTCCCTTCCTCTCCCTCATCAAAATCCGCTTTTGAGGGATGTAAAGAAGAATTACAAGAGCCATTGATTGCTGTACACATGCAAGCTTCTCATAAGTCTTTGATTCATGTCCGATACCTTGGAGGTCGACATGCTGACTCATGCACTGATGTCACAAGAATCGCAAGCGCCATGTCATTTTGACACTCCACGCTTCATAGCCGAGATCTGTTTTTGAAGCTTCAACCTCTTTTCCAAAAAACATCTTCAAGTAGTCACGCACCCTCATGACAATCTCAAATTGCCATCTCCACAAGGGAACACAAAACCATGTGAACTTTTACATCCCACTGTTGACCTACTCGAGAGTAAGCGTCACACGTGTCGTCATCCTGTTTCTTTGCTTCTCTGCTTCTCTCCTTTGTTGAGGCCGATCTAAGCTGATGTAGGCTATTGTTTGCTACACGTTTAGAAGGTGCAGTTCCGTCGCTTACCCCGTAGCCGTTGATCACCTGCAAATAGATATCAATGCATACTAGCGAACCCAGGATCGTGCCTCTAAGGACAGAGCTTATCTTGGTGAGGGCCCAAAGATCATACCTGTAAGGGCAGAGCTTATCCTTGGTCCTTGTTTGCTAAATGCGTGCACCTGCCATTGCGGACAATGGACCAGATGAAACTGAGGGAGCTGATGGACTTGATGTGCGCTGATGTTGGAACTTGAGGAGAGAAGGAGCCTTGGAGGACTAAATATGTGTGACTGCAAGGGCATCACTTGTGCTGAAAAATGGTTGTAAAATCACTCAAAATGATAGAGTACATAGAGAGCTAGAGCTTGGGTAAGTCAGCTCTCTCACAAGCCAGACCACTTAGCTATGGAGACTAAGGCTCACACACAAGAGTCCGTAATATCACAAAAGAGAGGAAATTATTGGATCTGGAGGAGATGGGGAGTCTTGGAGCAGCGAGCATATGGGACTGGAAGGGCATCACTTGTGCTGAAGAATGGTTGCTGAATCACTCAAAATGATGGACTACATATAGAGCTAGAGCTTGAGCAAGTCAGCCCTCTCACAATCCACACCACTTAGTCAAGGAGGCTAAGACTCATACACTAGAGTCCATAATCTCACACAAGGGAGGAAATCAGCCTAGCAATCAGGCTCACCACTCACACACGACATAGACAGCTAGAGAATGCTCTCATGGCACACTCTTAGTGGTGACATAATCCACAAACCCATGGAGAATTCTCATGTGTCCATGGCTAGCACACAAGGATCTCATCACCTAAAAAGTAAGGAGAGGTACCTTTTTCCTAGTCAGCATACTCTTACAAGGCAACCCAAGAATCTAGGAGCTTTTTGGATATTTCTCCCATCAGGTCTTGACCCTAGATCTCTTGCTTTTTCTTTTCTGAGGCTAAGGCATGGAGCCATCGCCCATGGTCACCCGGATATCGGCGGTCAATGACCTTGAATATTTCAAAAATTCATATCTCCCAATCCGACCGTTGGATCGGCCTAAAACTTGGATCGTAAATCTTTTGCCACATGATCTTTTCAATGGTGAAATTGGATTGACGATGTATTCAGGCATCCAGAACTTTCTTGGAAATTGCTCCTGTGGACCTGAAAATGAGTCGGATGGGTCCTTTCCCAATAACCTCCCACTTTGCCGCAGTTAGAGTGGGCTGAGTCCACATGCATTCATGCAAAACTGCTTCTTCTCATAGGTCACTGGCTTGGTACAGAAATCAGCTACCTGCTTGCTGGTTGGAGTAAACTCCAGCTTGATAGCACCCTCTTGCACCATGTGCCTGATGAAGTGATATGCAGTGTCAATGTGCTTGGTGCGTGCATGGTGCTCAGGATTCTTGGCGAGTGTGATTGCGCTCTGGTTGTCGACGCGCACAGGATCTGGAACTGCTGTACTCCCACTCATCTCTGCCATGAGACGATGAAGCCAAACTGCTTCCTTCGCTCCAAAGCTGAGAGAGACGTACTCAGCTTCCGTGCTTAAGGTGGCCATGACGACCTGTCGCTTCCTACATGAGCTAATTGCCCCAGCATTCATGAGGAACACATGTCCAGATATGGACTTGAAGTCCTCAGGGTTTGAAGCCCAATGAGCGTCTGTGTAGCTGATGATGTTGTTGTCGTTGCCGTTGTAGATGATGCCAATGTTGATGGTTCCAGCAAGGTAGCGGAAGATCCGCTTCACTGCCTTCTGGTGCGTCGGTCCGGGATAAGCCATGTGCTGGCTCACACCGCTTACAGCCTATGCGAGGTCCGGCCTGGTTGCCACCATGACATGAGGAACATGAGACTGCCGACTGCGCTTTGGTACTTATGCCGCTCAGCTGCATCTGATTCTCCACTGAATCTCACGAGGTATTGTCGCGTCTCCACTTGTTGGATCTGGAGGAGAGAGGAAGCCTTAGAGTAGCGAGCATGTGTGATTAGAAGGGTATCACTTGTGCTGCAGAATGGTTGTTCAATCACTCAAAATGATGGAGTACATATGAGGCTGCCGACGGCGCTCTGGTACTTTTGCCGCTCAGCTGCATTCGCTTCTCCATTGAAGCTCACGAGGTACTGCCACGTCTCCAGCGGCGTGCCGATGGGTTCTGCCTCTGCCATGCCAAACCGCTGTAAAACATCGTTGATGTAGCGGCTCTGCTGCTGCGAGAGAGAGAGTATGACTTGCGGCCACGCGTGATCTCGATACCGAGGAAGCATGATGCCTCCCCAAGATCAGACATCTGGAAGCGTTCCTACATGGCTTCCTTGAACTCCTGTGGTGGAGACATGCTGTTGGAAAGGAGGAGCATGCCATCCACATAGAGGATGATGATGAGCACCTCATGACCATGCTGCCAGTGATGGACGCTTTAGTCACAATCAATACATTCGAATCCCTTGCACTGCAACGCCGCATCCAACTTCCGGTTCCAAGCACGCGACGCTTGCTTGAGGTTGTACAGCGACTCCTGCAGCTTGCAAACCAGGTACTCTTGGCCATCCATGACGAATCCCTCCGGCTGTTCCATGTAGATCTCCTCCTCCAAGTCACCATTCAAGAATGCCGTCTTGATATCCATGTTATGAACCTTGAAGTCCTCAGCTGCTGCATACGAGAGGAGCGCGTACATTGAGGCAAACTTTGCAACAGGGGCAAACGTTTCTGTATAGTCGATGCCCTCTTGTTGTGAGTATTCCTTGGCGACCAGCCTCGCCTTGTGTTTTTTTAGGCTACCATCTGCTCTCCGCTTCTTCTTGAACACCCACTTGCACTTGATCACCTTACGTTCAGGTGGACGCTCAGTCAGCTCCCATGTGCCGTTGTCCAGCTGCGACTGTATCTCCTGTTGCACGGATGGCACCCAATCTGCTACATCCGGTGCAGCCATGACCTCCTTGTATGACGTTGGCTTATCTGAATCTGTTGCAACTGCTATGTTCATCTGTTCTTGTTTCTACAGCTTCCAGAAATGGCCGCGTTTACTAGGCTTGTAACGCACCCCAAGAGGGTACCTGCAACCTGGTGGTGAAGCGTTAGCGGGCGGTTGGCGCGGTGCTGTTGGTACAAGTGCTGCTGCTGGTGGTTCTACATCTCATTCCTCTGCTTATGCCGATGAGGCTGTTGTATCTGCTGTATCAGACATGGGAGAGTAGAGTGATTTTCCCACTGTCACAGTACAGGAAGGATCAAGAGAGACTAGGTCAGGAAGGATTACTACTTCCACTGTCTTGTCAGCTGCTGGTTCTGCTGTCTCTTCACAGACAATGTTGGTGCCGATGACATTGCTCTCGTTGAAGACGACATCCCTGGAGATGATGACGTGGCTTGTATCCCTCTCGTAGAGGCGATAGGCCTTGTTTGCCACGTCGTTGTTGGATCTGGAGGAGAGAGGGAGCCTTGGAGCAGTGAGCATGTGTGATTGGAAGGACATCACTTGTGCTGAAGAATGGTTATTCAATCAGTCAAAATGATGGAGTACATATAGAGTTAGAGCTTGGGCAAGTCAGCCCTCTCACAAGCCACACCTCTTAGCCATGGAGGCTAACGATCACACACTAGGGTCCATAATTGTCACTCCGTATTCGGCCACGGTCTAGAGTAAACAGCGCCGACAGGCAAACCGCTGACCGCCTTTGGTATTTCAACCAAGGTAGAGATTACCCACGGAGTGGAGTTTCCACACTGAAAGGTTCATTTAGCTTGTCTCAACCGTGGCCGGAGAGTTTTCCAAACTCTCACTCAACTAGCAATACTACACACCAAATTGTGCACTTGCACTTGTTCTTTACTCTCTTTCTTGGTGGCCACCAAGGGATTAGTTTTCTCCCAAGTCACAGGAGTAAGAGATGATGATATAATCACATGCAAATAATAGGCCTTATATAGTCTCTGGTCAGTGCTCCCAGTGGCTCCTTGGAGGGACCTCCCCCCGAAGGCTACCCTAGACAGTGCATCACCTTAAATGACATAGCACCCTCTGTGACCGCCAAGTGGCGCTTGATCCACCTTGGAACTTAGAGGCTTCTAAGGTCTAAGGTTCCTTGGCCCTTTATAGTCAAAAAGAAGATTTGGTCCTGGGAGGATTCGACCCCAGACCTCTCGCTTGCGAGACGGCACCTTTGTTGGGAAATGACCCATCTGGCTCAGTTTCAGGTCCACAGGAGCAAGTTCCAGGAAAGTACCAAATTCCTGCTCCGATCGCCAATCCGACTTCACCATTTGAAAGATCAGGTGGCAAAATGTGTACGGTCCAAGTTTGACGCCAATCCAACGGTCAGATTGGGATATATGAATTTTCGAAGTTTCGGGGGTCATGGACCGTCGATGTCTGGGTGGGCATGGGTGATGGCTCCATGCGTTAGCCTGAGAAAAGAAAAAGGCAAGAGGTCCAGGGTCAAGACCTGATGGGAGAAATATCCAAAAAGGTCCTTGGTCTTAGGATTGCCTTGTCAGAGTGTGCTAACTAGGATAAAGGTACCTCTCCTTACTTTGTAGGTAAGGTGAGATCCTTGTGTGCTAGCCATGGACACATGGCGATTATCCATGGGTTTGTGGGTTATGTGACCTCTAGGAGTGTGCCATGAGAGCATTTCTAGCTCTCTAGGTCGTGTGTGAGTGGTCAGCCTGATTGCTAGGCTGATTTCCTCCCTTGTGTGAGATTATGGACTCTAGTGTGTGAGCCTTAGCCTCCATGGCTAAGTGGTGTGGCTTGTGAGAGGGCTGACTTGCCCAAGCTTTAGCTCTTTATGTACTCCATCATTTTGAGTAATTGAACAACCATTCTTTAGCACATGTGATGCCCTTCCAATCACACATGCTCGCTGCTCCAAGGCTCCCTCTCTCCTCAAGTTCCAACATTTGGTATCAGAGCCAAGTTCTGCAACTTTCAGCCAGTACAGGCCGTCACTTTGAGAGTGACGGGTTGGGGTGAAACCTTCACCAAATTTGAGAATCAACCACAAGATCTTCAACTTCAAGAGACAAGCTTCCTACTGAGCGCAACATCGCGAAGATCCAACAGTCGGATTGAGAGTTATACTCAAAACGAGGTCGGCCAGGGCTTGTTGGGAAAGGAGCCATCTGGCTCAGTTTCAGGTCCACAGGAGCAAGTTCCAGGAAGGTACCAGATGCCTGCTCCGATCGCCGATCTGACTTCACCATTGGAAAGATCAGGTGGCAAAATGTCTACGGTCCAAGTTTGAGGCCGATCCAACGGTCGGATTGGGAGATATGAATTTTTGAATTCTATATGTACTCCATCATTTTGAGTGATTGAACAACCATTCTTCAGCGCAAGTGATGCCCTTCCAATCACACATGCTTGCTGCTCCAAGGCTCCCTCTCTCCTCAAGTTCCAACAGGGCTACACTTTTCTCTATGAGTAAGACTATTGCCTTGTGATGACCATAACTCTCTTGTTTCTTTGTCAAATGTAAAAAATGGCACATGCGAATTGTAGTATTTTTTTAAGCTTTCCATTGATGCAAAAATATTTGCAATCCATTGATTCGTTTGGGAGAAACGCCGTTTACAAGCTCGCTAGTCCGAGTTATAGTAGGAGTAGAAGCATACCCTGTTTTCAAGATCTTTCAAAATCCCCAGTTGATGACCCTGTTTTATGGGTCGATCTGAAAGTTTTTGAGCTGAATTTTCCAGTGATGGGCTCAGTTTTTCAAAATTCTTAGTCTGCTGGCATCTACAGTCCATTTTCTGTCAGACAGATTTCTGGCAGAAGTAGCAGTAGCGCCGTCATCCAAGGGCAGCGCTGAGCTTTATCAAAGCTTCAAATGGCAGCAGCTGGTGTTGTAACAGCAGCCCAGCCTCTGGAGAGGCTGGAGGGATGCGCTAACTTCACATTTGGAAGATCCGTACCCGCCTCCTTTTGGAGGAGAGGGGCTTGTGGGAGGTGGTGAGCGGCGACAAGCGAGCTCCAGTTCCACAAGCAAAAGGCATCACCGCAGCGTAGGTGGTGGCGGGGAAGACGCCGCAAAAGGGTGCAGCTGATGCAGGTTCTTGTGCAGTTGTACCAGCGGCGTATGAGGAGTGGAAGAAGAAGGACAGGCAGGCCTACAGGTTGCTTGTCAACACCATCTCCAACCCGCATCTTCAGTACGTGAGTGACAAGGCTACTGCAAAGGAGGGGTAAGATACGTTTTGCAAGAAGTATGAGAGCAAGGATCCTGCATTCCTCATACTTTTGAAGGAAAAGATGATGGCGCTGAAAATGCAGGGTGGTGAAGGGATGGAGGCGTATCTGGACAGGGCAAAGTAGCTGGCGAAACTGTTGAGAGCGACTGGCAATCCTGTGGAAGAGACGCGCTTCATTCTCCTCTTGCTGAGGGGACTCCCAACCAGCTACGACACGGTGCGAGAGACGTTGGAGTGCCAGCCGACTCTCGACCTCGACTTCATCTGCACTTACTTGGTGCAGGTGGAACTGCGTCAGAATGCAGCAAAGCGTAATGGCGGCAACAGTACCAGTGAAGCAGCTTTCATGGCCATGGGCTCACGCAACCAGCAGCAGCAGCAGTCCGGGCAGCAGAGAGGCAAGAAGAAGGGCGAGTGCCACTATTGCCAGAAAGAGGGGCACTACAAGAAAGAGTGCTTCAAGTTTAAGAGGGACCAGAGGGAGCAGCAGCAGTAGCAGCAAAAGCAGCAATCTCCACAGCAACAGCAGCAGTACTCACAGCAGCGACAGTAGTAGCAGCAGCAGCAGCAGTAGAGCCAGACTAGCGTGCACCATTTTGGCAATATGAACGTCGCCAAGGAGGTACGCGACCGCCTCTTCATGGCGAAGTCAAACATGTCGCAGAAGGAAAAGGCGGATCTGGCGTGGTACAAGGACTCGGGTTGTACCAAGAGTCTGACGCACCACAAGGAGTGGTTCACACAACTGCTCTCCATTCCTCCTCGGCCGATTGTTTTGGGTGATGATCGGGTGGTCTATGCTGAGGGGATTGGGATTGTGGAGATGTGGTTGGAGACCCCGCGTGGCATTGAAGTGGGAGTTTTCCATGGCGTGCTGCATGTGCCTGATGCTGCATTCAACCTTCTCTTAGTGTCCTCGCTCACCAACACAGGACTGCCCGTTGTCTTCGATGATGACTATGGCTACATCCTCAACATGGAAACAGGAGAGGAGTTGGCCAAGTCGGTGAAGGATGGCGACATGTACCGCCTGCTGGGGGTGACGAAGATCCCGCGTGAACAGAGTCTTGCAGCAGTGGTGCAGGCGACAGATGGCGAGATCCGGCATGCGCGCTACGGCCACATTGGCATGCGCACCTTGCAGTAGCTTCAAGCAAAGCAGATGGTGCGTGACCTGCCTACCATCTCTAGCTTTGAGCAGCAGTTATGCATCGGATGTTTGGAGGGGAAGCAACACTTCGAGGCGTTCTGTGGAGCAAGGGAGCATGCGAAAGAGGTGTTGGAGCTGGTCCACACGGACTTGTGCGGACCGATGCAGACCGAGAGCTTTGAAGGCTCTAGGTATTTTCTCACCTTCATTGATGATTTCAGCCGTTACACTGCTGTGTACTTCCTTTCCTCCAAGGACCAGTGCTTTGACAGGTTTAAGGACTTCAAGGCCATGGTGGAGAACTAATCTAACAAGAACATCAAGGCGTTGCGCAGCGACCGCGGAGGAGAGTACCTGAGCAAGGAATTCCAGGACTACCTCGCAGAAGCTGGCATCAAGGCGCAGCGTACCGCGCCGTACTCGCTGCAGGAGAACGGTGTAGTAGAACGCGCCAACCGTACCATTGTGGAGTCAGCGCGCTCCATGCTGCACGCGGCTCGGCTGACCTACGACCTCTGGGCTGAAGCCGTGAGCACTGCAGTCTACATCAAGAACCGCAGTCCAACTAAGGTGCTGGAGCAGATGAGGCGTGGTTCGGCAAGAAGCCAAGCGTAGGTCATCTTCACGCGTTTGGCAGCTTGGCGTACATGCACATGCCAAAGGAGAAGCGGCAAAACTGGGACGCGAAGAGTGCGCAGATGCTGATGATTGGCTACGACGTGGCAAGTAAGGCGTGTCGCGCTTATGAGAGGGATACATGCCATGTCATCATCTCCAGGGATGTCGTCTTCAATAAGAGTAACGTCATCGGCACCAACATCGTGTGTGAAGAGGCAGCAGATCCAGCAGCTGACGAGACAGTGGGAGTAGAAATTCTTCTTGACCCAGTTTCTCCCGATCCTTCCTCCACTGTGACAGTGGGAGAATCATTCTACTCTCCCATGTCTAATATTGCAGATACAGCAGCCTCATCGGCAAAAGCAGAGGAGGGAGATGTAGCACCACCAGCAGCAGCAGTTGTGCCAGCAGCACTCGCCAGCCGCCCGCTAACGCTCTAGCACCAGGTCGCAAGTATCCTCTTAGGGTGCGTTACAAGCCTGGTGAGTGCGGCCATTTCCGGATGCCATAGAAAGCAGAACAGATGAACGTCGCAGTTGCAGCAGATTCAGATGAGCCAACATCATACAAGGAGGCCATGGCTGCACCGGATGCAGCAGATTGGGCGCAAGCCGTGCAGCAGGAGATATAGTCGCAACTGGACAACGGCACGTGGGAGCAGACTGAGCGTCCACCAGGACGTAAGGTGATCAAGTGCAAGTGGGTGTTCAAGAAGAAGCGGGGAGCAGATGGTAACCTGGAAAAGTACAAGGCGAGGCTGGTCGCCAAGGGCTACTCGCAGCAGGAGGGCATCGACAACACAGAAACTTTTGCCCCTGTTGCAAAGTTTGCCTCTGTGCGCACGCTCCTCTCTTATGCAGCAGCTGAAGACTTCGAGGTTCACCACATGGATGTCAAGGCGGCATTCTTGAATGGTGACTTGGATGAGGATATCTACATGGAGTAGCCAGAGGGGTTCGTCATGGATGGCCAGGAGTACCTGGTCTGCAAGCTCCATAAGTCGGTGTACGGCCTGAAGCAAGCGTCGCGTGCTTGGAACCAGAAGTTGGATGCAGCGTTGTAGTGCATGGGGTTTGAGCGCAGCGAGTGTGACTACAGCGTGTATCGCTGGCAGCATGAGCATGAGATCCTCATCATCATTGTCTATGTGGATGACATGCTCCTCCTTTCCAACAGCATGTCTGCACTGCANCTCGGTATCCAGATCACGCGTGACCGCAAGTCACGCTCTCTCGCTACAGTAGAGCCGCTACATTAAGGATGTTTTGCAGCGGTTTGGCATGGCAGAGGCAAAACCCATCGGCACGCCGCTGGAGACGCGGCAGTACCTCGTGAGCTTCAATGGAGAAGCAAATGCAGCTGAGCGGCAGAAGTACCAGAGCGCCGTCGGCAGTCTCATGTACCTGATGGTGGCAACCAGGCCGGACCTCGCACAGGCTGTGAGCGCTGTGAGCCAGCACATGGCTAATTCCAGACCGGAGCACCAGAAGGCAATGAAGCGGATCTTCCGCTACCTTGCTGGAACCATCAACATTGGCATTGTTGGGAAAGGAATCATCTGGCTCAGTTTCAGGTCCACAGGAGCAAGTTCCATGAAAGTACCAGATGCCTCCTCTGATCGCCGATCCGACTTCTTCATTGGAAAGATCAGGTGGCAAAATGTCTACGGTTTAAGTTTGAGGCCGATCCAACGGTCCGATTGGGAGATATGAATTTTCGAAGTTTCGGGGGTCATGGATCGTCGATGTCTGGGTCGGCATGGGTGATGGCTCCATGCCTTAGCCTGAGAAAAGAAAAAGGCAAGAGGTCTAGGGTCAAGACCTGATGGGAGAAATATCCAAAAAGGTCCTTGGTCTTAGGATTGCCTTGTCAGAGTGTGCTGATTAGGATAAAGGTACCTATCCTTACTTTTTAGGTGAGGTGAGATCCTTGTGTGCTAGTCATGGACACATGGCAATTCTCCATGGGTTTGTGGGTTATGTAACCACTAGGAGTGTGCCATGAGAGCATTCTCTAGCTCTCTAGGTCGTATGTGAGTGGTCAGCCTGATTGCTAGGCTGATTTCCTCCCTTGTATGAGATTATGGACTCTAGTGTGTGAGCCTTAGCCTCCATGGCTAAGTGGTGTGGCTTGTGAGAGGGCTGACTTGCCCAAGCTCTAGCTCTTTATGTACTCCATCATTTTGAGTGATTGAACAACCATTCNCCAACAGGCATCACCTACAACGGCAATGACAACAGCATCATCGGCTACACAGACGCAGATTGTGCTTCAAACCCTCAGGACTACAAGTCCATCTCTGGACATGTGTTCCTCATGAATGGTGGAGCCATCAGCTGGTGCAGCAAGCGGCAGGTGGTCGTGGCGACCTCGAGCACAGAAGCTGAGTACGTATCTCTCAGCTTTGGAGCCAAGGAAGCAGTTTGGCTCCAACGTCTCATGACAGAGATGAGTGGGAGTGCAGCAGTTCCAGTTCCTGTGCACGTCGACAACCAGAGGGAAATCGCACTCGCCAAGAATCCTGAGCACCATGCACGCACCAAGCACATTGATGTCGCATATCATTTCATCAGGCACATGGTGCAAGAGGGTGCTCTAAAGCTGGAGTTTACTCCAACCAGCAAGTAGGTCGCTGATTTCTGCACCCGTGAGAAACAGCAGTTCTGCATGAAGGCATGTGGACTCAGCCCACTCTGACTGCGGCAAAGTGGGAGATTGTTGGGAAAGGAGCCATCTGGATCAGTTTCAGGTCCACAGGAGTAAGTTCCAGGAAAGTACCAGATGCTTGCTCCGATCGCCAATCCGACTTCACCATTAGAAAGATCAGGTGGCAAAATGTCTACGGTCCAAGTTTGAGGCCGATCCAACGGTCGGATTGGGAGATCTGAATTTTCAAAGTTTCGGGGGTCAGGGACCGTCGATGTCTGGGTGGGCATGGGTGGTGGCTCCATGCCTTAGCCTGAGAAAAGAAAAAGGCAAGAGGTCCAAGGTCAAGACCTGATGGGAGAAGTATCCAAAAAGGTCCTTGGTCTTAGGATTACCTTATCAGAGTGGGCTGACTAGGATAAAGGTACCTCTCCTTACTTTTTAGGTGAGGTGAGATCCTTGTGTGCTGGCCATGGACACATGGCGATTCTCCATGGGTTTGTGGATTATGTGACCACTAGGAGTGTGCCATGAGAGTATTTTCTAGCTCTCTAGGTCGTGTATGAGTGGTCAGCCTGATTACTAGGCTGATTGCCTCCCTTGTGTGAGATTATGGTCCCTAGTGTGTGAGCCTTAGCCTCCATGGCTAAGTGGTGTGGCTTGTGAGAGGGCTGACTTGCCCAAGCTCTAGCTCTATATGTACTCCATCATTTTGAGTGATTGAACAACCATTCTTCAGCACAAGTGATGCCCTTCCAATCACACATGCTCGCTGCTCGAAGGCTCCCTCTCTCCTCAAGTTCCAATATCCNTCTAGCTCTCTAGGTCGTGTATGAGTGGTCAGCCTGATTACTAGGCTGATTGCCTCCCTTGTGTGAGATTATGGTCCCTAGTGTGTGAGCCTTAGCCTCCATGGCTAAGTGGTGTGGCTTGTGAGAGGGCTGACTTGCCCAAGCTCTAGCTCTATATGTACTCCATCATTTTGAGTGATTGAACAACCATTCTTCAGCACAAGTGATGCCCTTCCAATCACACATGCTCGCTGCTCGAAGGCTCCCTCTCTCCTCAAGTTCCAATATCCTTCACCCACTAGGCTGTAAGAAGTTGTCCTAAGGAGCATGCACTAGGTACACTACCAAGAGTAGACCAAGGGGACTTAGTCCACAAGGATGAGTAGTGCATGCCTTGTCTCTCTCAGCCTCTTTTGCATGTCGTTGGGGGACTTGCGCTACAAGCGCAGCGCATACCCAGTTTAAATCTTCCACTGATTGGACCAGGGGTAAACACAGAACATAACAAACTCTCCCTTACACCTGCGTCCATCTGCGGCTAGATTCCTGCTGCAGCCATGGGCCCAACGATGTCAGCCACCTGTGAAGTAGGCCGCCTGTTCAGCCCTCGTCTGCTGCGCTCACCATCTCGATGCCTCGTACCCTTGCCATGTGCGGGTCATTATCCAGCGGCTTTGTCAGGAAGTTCGCGAGCATCTGCTTGGTCGCGATGTACTGCAGATCCACCACTCCCTTAGAGACGAGGTCACGCGTATAGTGATAGCGGATGTCGATGTGCTTGGTCCGCATGGAGAGGGTGTCCTTGAATGCGATGTCCATACCGCTCTGGTTATCGACTTGGACTACCGTGGCCTCCTTTTGTAGTGCGTGCATCTCAGCGAGAAAGCTACGTAGCCACTACGTCCCTTGCATACTTCAAACAGTGCCACGTACTCAGCTTCTGCGGTTGAGATGGAGACACAGTCTTGCTTGCGGCTGGCCCACAACACAGCGCCGCCGTTCACAAGGCACACAAAGCCCGAGGTAGACTTCCTGTTATCCACGTTGCTTCCAAAATCTGCGTCAGTGTAGCACTTGAGGCGCAAAGGGTCTGTTCCTTGAAGGCCGCCGTACTGCAGCCCCATATGCCGTGTCTTGTTGAGATAGCGCAAAATGCGCTTCACGGCCTGCCAGTGGAGTGGCCCAGGGTTGGCCACGAATCGAGTGACTAGCCCTACAGCAAAGGAGATGTCCGGCCGCGTACCAACCATGGCATACATGATGCTGCCCATCGTAGACTGGTATGGCACATCCTGCATTTCGCGGCGCTCGAATCCTGTGTTGGGGGAGTGAGCAGAGATGAGATTGCATTTATGGGGAGATAAGTGCTGAGGGGTTTGTCGTCTTCCATGCCATAGCGCCGAAGGACCTCTGAGATGTACTTCGTCAGGTTGAGCTCGATGGTGCCTACAACTCGGTTGCGATGTATAGCAATGCCCAAGTAGTCTCGAGCTTGCCCATGTCCTTCATCTGAAGCCGCCCATGCAGCTTCTCCTTGAGGGCCTCGAGGGCCTTCATGGAGGTGGAGGCCAGAATCAGGTCATCCCCGTACAACGCTACCAGCAATAGTCCCTGGTCATCCATACGCACATAGACGCTTGGGTCGTTGTGGCAGTGCGAGAAGCCTAGGCCAGGCATGAAGCTGTCCATCTCCTTGTACCAGATCTTTGGGGCCTGTTTCAGCCCGTAGAGCGCCTTGATGAGGCGACACACCTACCCGGGTTTTGCCTTGACATCTTCGAGCACCTCCATTAGTATCTCCTTATCAAGCTTCCCGTAGAGGAAGGCGGTCTTGACGTCCATTTGGTGGATTTCCATGTTGCGTACCGCAGCGACAGCCAGTAAGGTGCGGATGGAGGAGAAAGACGCGACAGGAGAGTAGGTCTCGTCGTACTCAGACCCTGCTCTCTGCGAGAACCCCTTTGCGACGATCCTTGCCTTGTACTTGTCGATGTTGTTGTCTTGCTTGCGTTTGATGCCTAAGATCCACTTCACCATGTGTGCGTTTGGTGGTCTGTCCACCAGCTCCCACGTTCCGTTCTCTTCGATCGAGGCGAGCCCGCTCTCCATCGCCTCCTTCCACTTAGCGGCGTCCGGCCGTGAGAGAGCCTCGGTGATGGTAGCCGGCTCTCCCTGCGCAAGGCACGACTAGCTCAGGCCAGCCCACTCGACCTTCCCTCCGTCGTACTGCTTCATAGTAATGCGGCGCTCACTGCGCCGTAGTGGTGCTGGTGCTGGCTGCTTGTGCTGCTACTGCTGCTGTGCTTCCCCAGGAGGGTTCGCTAGGAGGAAAGAGCCACTGGCCTCCGAGGAGGCCTCCGATGTCTTTGAAGCGGTGTCGGATGTCAACTCTGCTTTAGCCTGAGTGAACGCTCTCCCTAAATTTGCAGCCTCGCTGTGTACGGCCACTGGCGTCCTCCGCCAGTTGGGCGGGGGTGTGTCACCCGCCTCCAGCAGTACTATCCACTCTCCCTGTTTTGGAGAGTTCTCTGGGTCCAGCAGTTCTTTCTTGCCGTGTGTCTCTTCCTGGAAGGTCACATCTCTAGAGGTGATGACTCTCCCTACTGCCTGGTCCCACAGCCTGTACGCCTTGTGCATGGTCTCGTAGTCGATCATCATGCACTTGCGCGCATGTGCATCCAACTTCACCGCGCCTTGCTTGTCCTGGACTTTAGTCCAAGCCGTGTGGCCGAATGCCTTTAGGTAAGTGGCATCCAGCTTCTTTCCCGACCACGCCTCCTTTGGCGTCATGCGTTCTGCACTTTGCTCCTTTTCTGTCCCTTTGCTGCGCAGTGCTGCAGCAGGTACGAGGTTGATGAGGTAGCATGCGGTGCGCGCTGCTTCCGTCCAGAAGCGAGGAGGGAGCTTTGAGTCGAACAGCATGGTTCGCGTCATGGCCAGAATGGTCTGGTTCATGTGCTCGGCCACGCCGTTGGTTTGCGGTGTGTAGGGGGTAGTAGGTTGGTGGCCAATGCCGTGTGCCCGAAGCCACGGCTTGCATCCCTCGTACTCTCCGCCATTATCGCTCTGTAGGGCCTTGACCTTCCGTCCGGTTTGTCGCTCCTCCATGGCGACGAACTCTTGCAGGCGCTCCAGCACCTCTCCCTTGGTTTTGAGGAAGTACTCCCACACCTTCTGAGAGTAATCATCGATGAACGTGAGGAGGTACTTGGAGTCGCCGTTGGACGTGGTGCGCATGGGACCACACACGTCGCTGTAGACGAGGTCGAGTATGTCCTTTCCTCTACGACCGTTTTTGGAGAAGCGTTTCCGCTTTGTCTTGCCTTGCAGGCAAGCCTCACACCTAGCATTGCATCCACCCTTCAGCTCATATCTCTCCAGCCTGCATACAAGCTTCTACTCCTGCATGACCTGCAGGGTGCTGTCGGCCACGTGCCCAAGGCGTCTGTGCCACAGCTTCGCAGTTGCTACTCCCGCATCTTTAGCCGCCACAGCAAGCGGCATGGATGGTGTCTTGGCGTTCGGCAATGATGTAGCTTCCGCTCTTGCCTCTACCGTCCTAGCGTATCCTTCCGTGCTCTTCGTCTGCAGAACGTAAAGCCCATCCGTTCGTGGCACCTTGGCGACAAGGTCTGACGCAGTGTAGGTCATCGTCAGGTCCTCGTTCTTGAGGATAACGGTTTCCTTCTGTGTGAAGACCACCGTCATTGCGTGATCCATAATCCGCGAGACGGAGAGGAGGTNCGTGAGGAGGTACTTGGAGTCGCCGTTGGACGTGGTGCGCATGGGACCACACACGTCGCTGTAGACGAGGTCGAGTATGTCCTTTCCTCTACGACCGTTTTTGGAGAAGCGTTTCCGCTTTGTCTTGCCTTGCAGGCAAGCCTCACACCTAGCATTGCATCCACCCTTCAGCTCATATCTCTCCAGCCTGCATACAAGCTTCTACTCCTGCATGACCTGCAGGGTGCTGTCGGCCACGTGCCCAAGGCGTCTGTGCCACAGCTTCGCAGTTGCTACTCCCGCATCTTTAGCCGCCACAGCAAGCGGCATGGATGGTGTCTTGGCGTTTGGCAATGATGTAGCTTCCGCTCTTGCCTCTACCGTCCTAGCGTATCCTTCCGTGCTCTTCGTCTGCAGAACGTAAAGCCCATCCGTTCGTGGCACCTTGGCGACAAGGTCTGACGCAGTGTAGGTCATCGTCAGGTCCTCGTTCTTGAGGATAACGGTTTCCTTCTGTGTGAAGACCACCGTCATTGCGTGATCCATAATCCGCGAGACGGAGAGGAGGTTCGCGGCAAAAGTTGGTATGTAGACGACGTTTTGCAGCCGCAGCTTCTTGTTGGCTCCGTTGAGCCGCGTGTGTACGACCTTTTTTCCCTCACCAGCCGCGTACTCGATGCCACCGTTGGCGCACCGGAACTTGGTCGTGGACGGTGTGAGGTACAAGAAGCCACATGCCTCGTGAGAGGTGTGGTAGTCCGTGCCACTGTCGAGCTCGAAGGCTCCCGGCCGCAATAGTGCAGAGCCCTTGGGAGGAGCCTTGCTCTCGGCCATCATGCTCGTGGACGTCGAGTCTACCTTCTTATTCACGTTGCTGCTCCCACCACCGCCTCCTTTCTTCTTTGGTACGCGATACTCCCGCACCCAATGTCCCATCTTGTCACAGTTGTAGAATTTGTCCTTCTTTTTGCCGCTCTTCCCGCCGCCACTGCCTCTGGTGTTTCCATGAGAGGAGGTGCCTCCCGAGCCACTCGCGTACGCGGCATTGTTGAGGATGCCGTTGTTACGCCGCATGACCTCGTTCCGGAAAAACTCGGAGACACGAGGATACGTGAACTCTGACTCCTCCCAACCACCCAACGTGGTGGTCATGGGGCTCCAGCTTGGCGGCAAGGTCATGAGGAGAACCATGGCCTGCATCTGTTGGTCGAGTTGCCAGGACATGGCACGGACTTCTTGAAGCAACCTTCAAACTACTAGAGGAAGTCCGAGATGGACTCCCCTTCGTCCACCCGCTGCCCGATGATGTGCTGTAGGATGAAGAGTCGATTTGCGAGGGAAGTTGACTCGTACACGTTCGTCAGCTTGGTGTAAGCCTCAGCTGCCATCGTGCACCCCTCGATGAGGGAGATTAGGGAGGGGCTTATGGACGTGACGAGGAGTGCAAGAGCGATGTCATTCCGTTCTTGCCACCCTGCGTATTTCGGACTTGCCTCGTCCTCCGGAGCTATCTCGGTCCTTTTCAGCATGTTGAGGTACCCGCGCACGCGCATCACCACCTCAAACTGCCATTTCCACGTGCCGAAGGCTTTGCGATCGAAGCATGCGATGGCGTTGGCCGTACCCAACTCGGCGGCCCGTGAGTTGACTTGAACGATCTCTTGACCCCCCGCCATGATTGTGGTGTGTTCAAGGATGCTCACTTAGTCTCTGCTCTTCTGCTTCGTTGAGGCTGATGTAGGCTGATGAGGCTGATGACTGTTATAGATTTTCAAGGTGTAGTCCGTTGCATACCCCTCCAGCCGATGGTCTCCTAGCTATTGCGGAAGAAGTGCTCCCTCAGACACGGGGTCGTACCCAAAAGGGCAAAGCGTAACTTGCTTAGAAGTCGAGAGTCATACTAACAATAACAGAGCGTATCCTCGTTCCTTGTCCGTGGAGAGCAAAAGTGGACCACGGGTCCAACTCGCGTCCGGTCTCTCACAATGCATACCTTGGTCCAAGTGGACCGATGATGAAGCACATGGAGCAGTGGTGTCTTGTCTACTGCGGAGGTACCTATCACGTGAACTGAGCGCTGGTGCAAAAGACCAAGTTTTTCGATCATTGTGGGTCCATAACCCTTTGTCACTCCGCACTTGATCACAGTCTAGAGTAAACGGCGCCGACAGGCACCACCGACCGCCCTTGGTATTTCAACCAAGGTAGAGATCACCCACGGAGTGGTATTTCTGTTGGAACTTGAGGAGAGAGGGAGCCTTGGAGCAGCGAGCATGTGTGATTGGAAGGGCATCACTTGTGCTGAAGAAAGGTTATTCAATCACTCAAAATGATGGAGTACATATAGAGCTAGAGCTTGGGCAAGTCAGCCCTCTCACAAGCCACACCACTTAGCCATGGAGGCTAAGGCTCACATACTAGAGTCCATAATCTCACACAAGGGAGGAAATCAGCCTAGCAATCAGGCTGACCACTCACACACGACCTAGAGAGCTAGAGAATGCTCTCATGGCACACTCCTAGTGGTCACATAACCCACAAACCCATGGAGAATTGCCATGTGTCCATGGCTAGCACACAAGGATCTCACCTCACCTAAAAAGTAAGGAGAGGTACCTTTATCCTAGTCAGCACACTCTGACAAGGCAATCCTAAGACCAAGGACCTTTTTGGATATTTCTCCCATCAGGTCTTGACCCTGGACCTCTTGCCTTTTTCTTTTCTCAGGCTAAGGCATGGAGCCATCACCCATGCCCACCCAGACATCGACGGTCCATGACCCCCGAAACTTTGAAAATTCATATCTCCCAATCCG